>CAUYPK010078362.1:0-60907 GCA_963574355.1 Loris lydekkerianus | reverse complement strand
AGGTTATACCTCCCATAAAGGTCTAATAACCAGAATCCACAGAGAACTCAAATTTATTAGCAAGAAAAGAACACGTGACCCCATTTCAGGGTGGGCAAGGGACTTAAAGAGAAACTTCTCTAAAGAAGACAGATGCAAAATATACAAACACATGAAAAAAAGCTCATCATCCTTAATCATCAGAGAAATGAAAATCAAAACTACTTAGAGATACACCTAAGCCAAGTAATAGTAGCCCAAATAACAAAATCCCCAAACCAGAGATGTTGGTGTGGATGTGGAGAAAAGGGCACACTTCTACACTGCTGGTGGGAATGCCCATTAATACGTTCCTTTTGGAAGGATGTTTGAAGAATACTTAGAGATCTCAAAATAGATCTGCCATTCTATCCTATAATTCCTTTACTAGGTATATACCCAGAAGACCAAAAATCACAATATATTATAACAAAGACATCTGTACCAGAATGTTTATTGCAGCCCAATTAATAATTGCTAAGTCATAGAAGAAGCCCAAGTGCCCATTGATCCACGAATGGACTAGTAAATTGTGTACATGTATACCATGGAATATTATGCAGACTTAAAGAAAGATGAAGACTGTACCTATTTCATGTTTACTTGGATGGAGCTTTAACATATTCTTTTTAGCAAAGTTTCTCAGGAATGGAAGAAAAGTATCCAATGTACTCAGCTCTATTATGAAGCTAAATTATAGCTTTCACATGAAGGCTATAACCCAACTATAGCACAAGAATATGAGGAAAGGGCCAAGGAAGGGGAAGGGAGGAGGGAGTTTAGGGTGGAGAGAAGGTAATAGGTGGGGCCACACCTACGGTGTATCTTAGAATGGGTACAGGCAAAACTTACTAAATGCAGAATATAAATGTCTACATACAATTTCTAAGAAAATGCCATAAAGGCTATGTTGAACAGCTTGATGAGATTGTATATGAAACTAGCACATTGTACCCCTTGATTGCACTAATGTACAAAGCTATGCTTTAACAATAAAAAAAATGCAATAAAATGTTTTACAATTCATTTGATAAAACGTAGGTTTTAAACATGAATATATGCTAATTCATAGTTTGAATAATGTTTGATATAATGTTTCAAATTTGATCATGTTTTATATATGTTTCAAAAAAATTTTGAAATATATGACAACAAATATGACATCCATCTTTTCTCATTCTGTTTTTAGAGTATGATCACAAAAACACTATTCATATAAACATTAATTAAGGGCTTTTTAAATTTTGAGAAAGCACATCCTATTTAGATGCATCCTTGTATATATTCTCATGGTTTTTGTAGATCCCTTCCTTATTCTTTGTAACTTGTCCAACTCTGGCAAGCCATCATTTTTAATTACTTAAAATTATTTTTAATACTAACATTCCTCTAACATCAATTTCATCAAAATTCATCTTAAATTCTTACAACTGTAGTCATTTTAAAATTAATTCTTTGTAACTGATTATAATTTTATTTCTATATTTATCAGATGATAGACACAATCAGTAAGAGCCTACTTCTTCATACTAGCTAGGTTGATTGTATTTTCTAATTTGCTGAGAATGTCTTAGTTTGTGTACATTAGAGGAGCATGTTTTCATCTTCAAAGTATTGTGATATGGATTTTTCATGATACAAGTGCTGTTCAGAAAGTATCCAGACATGTATGTGTCTGTTTTTCATATTGCATGTCTAAATACCTTCCAGACAGCTTTTGTATGCTTGACCTACTTATGGTGACCTTTGGAGAACACCTACTGAGCTCTGAGCATACTTTTCAGTGATTACATAAGTAACAATCTTAACACAACTCTGTGGGCTAATTGCTATTGTCACTACTTTCCTACAAGTAAGGATATTGGGAGACATTATAGTTAGGTAACAATTAGCAGGTATTTCAGCTATTATCTAAATCTAGGTAGTCTGGATGATGATGTTATTCTCTTAACCACATTTATAACATTTTGTTCTTTTTACCTAAAAAACACATTTTATTGATGAGCAGGTCTAAACATGAAAGGTTAGTACAACTCAATAATATTGGTGATTTGTTTGCAATTTAATAACATTGCTTCTCTATAAAAATGAGAATCAGTAACAAAAACTCTGTATCACAATATTTGTGATTACTGATTGAAAAAACAGAGGCTAAAAGACACTAAAATCTCTTGCCTCCCATTAGAAGTTGTGAGAATGTAAGTGAGGTGGAACATGAATCCAGAACACTTGGCTTTACGGATGACTCACTTTTATACTGGCTCTAGCACAATCTTGAAAAGAGAGAAACCTTTACATGTTTGGGTCTGGAATAAATAAATAGCAACTCAATGTATTTAGAAAAGTTTCATGATTTATCTCCAAAACATATGAGTGAATGTCTAGTTAGAAATTTTAAATCAGGGTGGCACCTGTGGCTCAGTGAGTAGGGCACCGGCCCCATATACTGAGGGTGGCGGGTTCAAACCCAGCCCCAGCCGAACTGCAACCAAAAAATAGCCAGGCGTTGTGGCGAGCGCCTGTAGTCCCAGCTGCTGGGGAGGCTGAGGCAGGAGAATCACGGAAGCCCAAGAGCTGGAGGTTGCTGTGAGTCCTGTGACGTCACAGCACTCCACCGAGGGCGGTAAAGTGAGACTCTGTCTCTACAAATAAATAAATAAATAAATAAATAAATAAATAAATAAATAAAAAGAAATTTTAAATCAAAATAAATGAATGGTCTTAAATTGGGAAATATTGCAACAAAATCAATTTCAAACCATTCAGGCTTCATATACATATATCACAATTTTCAGCAAGATTTTGTTCAAAACAAAGACTCGTTCCAAAAAAAGGCAAGGTTGAAATCACCAACTGACTATTTAAAAATCTATGTACAAAACAAAAGAGGGCTGTAATATATAAATTAGAATGGCAAAAAGAAAAAGTAATTAGATAAATGTTAGTGAAAAGATATTTTTATCTCTAATAGTTAATTTTGGTTTACAGATGACATAATTTGAAGATTATTTAATTTTATACCAAAAAAAAAAAAATGAAAGTTTTATATTTTACACAATAAAAGATAAAGCACATTTAGAATTTGGATGTTTTTTATTTTATAAATTACTCTGACCTATTCTAATAGTATACATGATAATCGTCATAAAAATATTTGTTTTTAAATCACAATTATTAATCTTTCTAAAGATTTCTAAGCTTGGAAAAAAAAAAAACCTTTCTTTTGTTTTTGTAAATAGTCATGCATCCAACAAAGTGGCATGTAACAGGGCTTGTCCCCAAACCCATGATATTAATAATATAGGTTAAGGAATATTCTTGTAGCCTGTATTTAGAGGCTTACAAGCCACAGGTAAGCAAGAGAGGGAACAGGTCCCCACTCCTTTCTTCAGCCTGCCAGACACATGTCGTGGATGGGCACTAACGTGAAATAAGCTTGTGCTCCACAGAGGAGACTGTACGGCTGTTCTTTCACTTTATAATATATTTATTTTTAAATAGGAAAACAAAAATTGTATATATTTATGCAAAGTAAAAATCTATACCACATTGGACAATGGTACAGGTTAGCTTTTTTTCCTATGTCATGACTCAGAAGTTGTTTGAGGCAATGAGAGGAAAAGAGTTGCATATTTCCTCTTCAATGCCTCAGGCCAGAAGAGATTGTATACTTGGTCCTTTGCACACAATAGTCATGTGGCTCCAGCTTAATTTAAAGGAAGTCTTAGAAATACTGATAATTGTCAAGCGCGTGAATTTTTTCAGGAATTTCAGGCATATGAGGGCACAACTATAATATTTTCTTATGTTTTCCACTAACTAACTTGGAAAAATTCTATCTTAAAGAAAAGTGAGAACATAACCTTCATGATTATTTATCCTTACTATTCATTCGTTTGTGCTTTCTCAGAGCTCAGTCAAGTTGAGGTCAACATTTGCCCTGGTTTAGCTTTGGCCTTCATTATTTTTTTCATTTTTTAACAGAGTACTATCTACAACTATGAATTAGGTAGACTTGTACTTTGAACTTTGAGTTTACATTAATTCGGAATATGGTTACATTTTTTTTAAATGTTTTTTGTACTTTTATTTGTTGTTTCGGGTTTAAGAGTACAAATAATTAGATTACACTGATTTCACTTGCTAGATACAGTCCCTTTTATAGTTGTGTCCCACCGCCAAGAGGTTTACCACACACTCCAACCTACCGTCCTCCTCCCTCTGTCCGCTCCCTCATTTCCCCACCCTCCCATCTTGAATTGATTTGAGTTTTCTCTTATGTTGGTATGCATTAGATCACCTACTGGCTTCATATTAGATTTTTTGCTGGATTGGATTCTTGCTTCTCCATTCTTGTGATACTTTACTAAGACGAATGTGTTCTAACTTTATCCAGGTTAAAATAAAAGATGCAAAGTCTCCATCTTTTTTAGAGACTGAATAATATTTCATGGTATACATATACCACAGCTTGTTAATCCATTCCTGGGTTGCCTGGCATTTAGGTTATTTACACATTTTGGTAATTGTAAATTGAGTTGTGATAGTCTAGTGCAAATGTCTTGATAATAACATGTGTTATTTTTCTTCTGTGTAGATAGTCTAGTAATGGGATTGCAAAATCAAATTGAAGGTCTAATTTGAGTTCTTTGAAGATTCCCCATATAATATGGTTAAACGTTAAAAATCCATTGATAGCTCTTCTCTTCTGCCTTTATATCTTCTAGGAGAGTCTGGATGATAAAATGAGATTGCTCAACTATAAGGGTCTAACTTTTGTGTGGTTTGGGTGCTGATGAGAGAAGTATTTGGTGATACTGTCATCTAGACCACATGGAATACCAGACAGTTTTATAGGCAACAAAATTGGTGGAGACAGTTGAAATATGGAATGTTGGGGATACATCAACTACATATGTGAAAAGGAGGCTGATCATAGCTTCCACGTGGCATGTAGAAAGTTGTCCGAAATCTGCCACATTGGTTTTGCATTCATTTCATGGTATAAATCTTTATTTATTTATGTCATTGTGAAGTAATGCCTTTCAATTTTACGTTAAACAGAAATAAGCTAAAATATAGAGCACATTTAATGATTTTTCTATTAAAAAAAAAGTTTGTAAATTGGACAAAATGTTAGTAGACATTTAATATCTACCATCAGAGCTGTAGTTGCATAATTACCATAAGAAATCAGAAGACATATATTTTGTGACATTAAACAAAATCTTACAGAATCAAAAAATATAAATTTACTGAAGAAGAATCAGAATTCTCCATCATTCTTTTAAAAAGATTGTGCCTAAAGATAACTATTTAACATGTGCAGTAGCAGAGATGCTGTTACTTTAATGAATGAAGCGTGGCTTTGCATTTAGATTAAATGACAGTTCTAAATTTGTTAGCTTATATTTGAATCCATGTTGTGTTTTGCATTCAAACTGTTTGCCACAGATATGAACTGTTGGTACTCTTGCTTCATTAACAAAGAGTTAAAAGATGACAGTTTTAAGTAGTGTTGTCAGATAGTTCAGACAGAAAATCACATAATTCCAACAATCTTTTTTTTTATTTTCATATACTTTGTGGAAGGAAAGTAAACCTTATAGAAATTCTTTCTTTCATAATTGAAACAACTGTAATTAAAGAGAGTATTTTATATTTATGAAAATGTTAACATTAGTGATATATTACATATTTATTACTATAATATAATATTTGACTGAGTAGATTATTGTGTAAAAATGTCTTTTTCCTAAACTAAAAAATTATTGGGACAGAAATACACCAGCAATTATTATCATATATCATAATTTAAAATTGCATCTAAAAAGCACAAACATTCACCAATCTAAATTGAAGCAATAATTGTCAAAATATACAAATATTTTTACATATAGGAAAATACATGTCTTTCAACATGGACTTTCTTTTTGATTAAAAAAATCTCAGTTATACAAAACCAGCACATTGTACCCCATAATTGCATTAATGTACACAGCTATTATTTAATAAAAAAAAAAAGAAAGATAAAAAACTCCATTTACATAAAGAGGAGAAGAACCTATCAAGGAAAAGAATTACTTTTCCTTCCTTGTTATTTCACTACCTATTGCAGGAAAGAAATTCAAGAATATATATATATATATATATATATTCAAGAAATTCAAGAATTTCATATTTATTCAAGAATTTTCATATATATATGAAATCTCAATTATCAATTGGATTTTTGAAATATTTAAACCTTTGGAGAACTTGTTTTATGTGTCAATTTATGTCCTAAACCATAGTAGACTTTCAAAGTGATATTTCTCAATTAGATTTCATTTTATTCAACATCAGTTGGCAATTCTTAGTAAAAGCATAAAAGAATGATACTAACCAAAACCTCAGTCTTCACACTTCTATGAAGTTAATGATAGTTTAAAACAAAGCTTGCTGTAATACTAGGATCATGTTGTCAAATCAGACTCATTAGAATCAGAGATCTTATCTCATTTTGTGGTTTACTGCATAATTTTAAAGGTATAAAGACTCAAAAAGTACAGGAAGATCTAGCGCACTAACGATGATTCTGATTTAAGCCTTTAAAGAATGATGTTGGATACTAAGTTAAGAATAGACCATCAGGCAATGATGGAAGGAAGGACTCTTAACCAAACTTCTGCTGTAAGCCTTAAATGCAGGTGAATGAGCAGGAAAGAAAAGGATACAATATTTCCTCAAGAGGGAGTGGGAATCCTGTGTCTCTCCATAGTGAGATCTATCTAGGAAAACAATTGGCATGTTGCTTTTCAGTATGTTTGAAATATTTTAGAACCTATTATTGCTTAAGTTCCTCAGACAAAAATTAATTATTTAAAGAAATTGTAAAAATTTTATACATATTTTCACAAAAGAAGGAAATAATTTATCTATACAATATGAATGCACATATATATACACAATTAAAAATTTTTAAAAATAAATTTATTTTAAAAGATACACAACTATAATGTATCCATAATAATCAATAATTTTAAAAGATTTCTAAAAGGAAATGTAAAAACCCTGTGCACAACTATAATAATGAAACATTTTTTGTTAAAGGAAGACATTATTAGTTATGAGTTCGGAAGGCATTGTCAGAGAGATAAAACATAATATTAACATTTTTAATACAAAGATAAAAAAATTACATAAATGTACACTGTATAAATTCAAAATATCTACAATATCTAATATACATATTTTAAAATATTACATTTTAACCATAATAAAAGGTAAACGACTCACATGAAGTTTCTAATCCCTGATGCGGGGCTTACTCTATTTGGTTTCTTATGCATTTTTAATATTTTAATATACCTTAAATAATTTCAAATATTTTAATTGCTTTAGAACATAATTTAACAAAATTAACAAGACACGAGAATTTTAATTAGATAGTGACATTGTTTCTCCCAAGGACTTCATCAGTAATCGGATGAGACCACTGGATCAAGACTACATTAACATTTGCTCCTATTTAATGAAAATAAATAATCCAAAATCAAATTTAAGTTAGTTGTATTATCATAATGCATTCCACTGTATTATAATATCTGTCTTAAACATTCTCAGAGTAATGAATTGATCTTTAAGGAAACACCTTCCTATAATTCCTAACTATGGAGGAACCTAGAAATGTTACCACTGGGAGGGATGGGCCCACACTATGCAGAAATGGGAACCTAGATTAGATATAATTTCGGTTTTATAATGAAACTGTACTACACAGTTTTAACGAAATAAAATTATCCAGAGTATTAAAAAACAAAAATAAAACTATTTGGCTGTTTTGCTATTTATGATGGATTGATTACAATAAACAAAATAGGGAAATTGTCTGAAATTTATTTCATATCTCTTTAAAGGTATGAGAGATCATGTCCCATAATATGGTTTCTATAGGGACATAGAAAAAGATATCTTTTGATTTTACCCTGATTAGTAGAAGTTGTTTAATAATGAGACCATGTTCATAGGAAGGATGTAAGATGCAACCATATTTTTTTATTCATGCTTAGTAATATTTTTAAGAGCACTTGTACATTACCTTATTAAGTCAAATGCATAATAAACATTTATGAAAGTTTACAGACTCTTGGTTATGGCATAAATCAATCAAATGTGCCATCAGTGGTCTAATACATGATGTAATATGAAATTTTTTGAAATTATTACTTTTATTAAAAAACCTTTTTTTATCCTTTAAAGAATGCTATTTTTATTAGCATAAAATTTTCATAAACATACAAGTTTGTTCTAAATTTGTGACATTATTTAGAACAAACCTAAAAAGTTCTTAATTTTTTTTTAATTTTTTTTTTTTGTTCTTTAGTTTTTTTGTACATTACTTCATATTTTAATACAGTACTGAGAACAGTCAAGGATTTAGGAGTCATTAACTTAGAATCTTCTGAATTGGTTTTAAATATTTTTAAGAGGCAATATTGAATTCTAGTTTGTCCCTAAAAAAGAGCACCTTATTTTCTTTTAAGAACTGGAATATTACAGTTTACTAACTAATATAATGTAATATATTTAGTTTCCATAAAGAAAACAAAGGAAAATGAAAACTAAGAAAATTATGGGTCTATGTCTGTGTGTGTATGTGTGTGCATGTAAAACATATATTGTGTAATTCTAAGATCAGCTGCTCTGGATGTAAAACTTACTGTAATACCATCGTGTGCACATTTTGTTGCTTCCTCCTTGCAAGAATATTCTCCTAGAATAATATGGGTTCAGTCCCATGAAAAGGTACACACACATACTCTTTTTATCATATTAACTGAGATATTCATGCAACATTTTTCCTTCTATTTTTAACAAATTAATCATTTATTCAGAAGTTTTTCTTTGAAAAGTTGATAATATTATTAAAAAATTAAGATTACATTTTTTGGTAAAATCTTGAATTCTTTCTATAAGAGTTTTATATCTGGAAAGGCCACATAATAATTTAGTTACTATGATGTGGAGAGAAGTCTATATCCTTTTCTGCTCAAAATTGAAATGAATAAAGCCAATTTAATAAAAACATCTACAGTTTTACCATGCTACTCATCTGCTTATTTAAAATGCATCAAAACTAAATAATTTGACATATAAATAATTATAAAAGACAACTGAAACCTTTTTTTCAGACACTGGGTTTATCGGTGGTGCCTGTGGCTCAGTGAGTAGGGCGCTGGCCCCATATTCCTACAAAAACATAGCCGGGCATTATGGTAGGCACCTGTAGTCCCAGCTACTCGGGAGGCTGAGGCAGGAGAATCGCCTAAGCCCAAGAGCTGGAAGTTGCTGTGAGCTGTGATGTCACAGCACTCTACTGAGGGTAACAAAATGAGACTGTCTCTAAAGGCAAAAAAAATACATGGGTTTGTATCTAGAAATACCATTTTACCATTTTTATTTTTTATATTACAGTGTGGTTCTATTGTTAAAGCACTCCATTTTAATGTTATTAATGTTTTTGTTCAAAATAGCTTATTTTGCCTTCTTTTTCTTCCTCTTTTATGTCTAATGTAAAGAGTTACTAACTGCTCTTATGAAAATTTATGCTTAAAATAAGGGTAAATTTCACTGGGCTTTTTGGAAATAAGGACTAACAAATCAATTTAGACTTAAATACTTAAAGTGCACAGGTTTAAAAAATACAAACAGTATAAAGACATTTAATCTGTATTAATTTAAAATGCTTTTTCCTGTGAAAATTCTCAGAGCGGTCATATCTTACTGTCTCAGGTTTGCTGTACCAGTAGCTTCCACTAACAAGCAGCACAGAATTTGGATAGATAAATACCTAAACAACAATGCTTTTTTCAGGGATCTGATTCTGTTTGGCAGTTGCAAAGAGTAATAATGAGCCCACTAGAGTGCATTACGGTTGTTTAGTGTGTTTTGGAAAATGGTATCTGAAGTAAAGACCCCTATTAACTTACTGCAAAGTAATAGACCCTGATGCCCTGTTATTACCCACAATTAGAATGGAGGCAGTATAGAGCTTTCTTTCCACCCAAGTTCACCACAAAATTCTACCTTTGGAAGCTGTTCTGTGGTACTTCTGACCTAGTCATAACCCTAATAGGTGGGTGTTTCTGAATGAGTAAATAGGTTTTTTCACTGAAAGCCAATAATAAATTCATTCCATCCTTGCTAGTTCCATCCTGTGTTTTTTGAAATTTAAATTTGTAAGGCAATAACTATCTTTTACTTTTGCTGCTAAGAAAATTTGTACTACCATCTCATTCTTACACATAAACATTTATACTAACACTAAATTGTGAGAAAAAGTAGACATTTCAAGTTAATTACCCATTATTTCTCTCAAGCACTCTAAAAAGACCATTATTTTTTTCTATAGTTCTGTGGCTAATTCACTGCCAAGATTGTTGAAAAGGATTCAGTGAATTTGACATAAATAATATTACAGGGAAAAAAAGGTAAACCAAAGTGTATGTGTGCATAGTGGCCACACACACACACACACACACACACATAGAGTGCTTTTTAAATAAAGGATAGATTGAGTGCAAGTGAGAAAGGGCTCAGAACAAACAGGAACCAAGGTCTAACCTAAAAAACATAGTCATCTGTTTCAGACAGACTGACAGATTACCTGAGGTAAGAGAAGCTTCTGAAAGTTTAGACAGGAACATGACCTTTAAGTTTCTTTTCAATTCCAAGGGTTTACAAGGTTCTGTACAAAACTGCAGCTTGAAAAACAGAATAAGCTTTGGCAAACCACCCTGTGACAAACTCTTCAAAGAAATGAGAGCCACAATTTAGAAAGTAATGGAACATATATGTATGTATGTGTGTGTGTGAGGGTGTGTGTGTGCGCATATATCAATACATGTGAACATTTGGTCAGCTGACAATCAGTGGGTCATTCAAGGCCATGTTTCATGTTTTTCATCATCAGGCAGGCTGAGGTCAAGATTCCATAAGAGTAAGCAGAAGTACAGCACTATATTGGCTAAAGTAAGCTGGGGTAAAGCTGTGAAGTACATTAAAAAGAACATTAGTGTAGCAAGGGGTTAACAAATGTAAAGAATACAAAAGAATTTCTATTAAATTAGTACAAAATTCATGTCTAAAAATGCATATAATTAGATTATCTACTCACTTTCCATATTTCATTGATTCATTTAGGTTTCTGAAATTTATTTTGATATATATATATATATATATATGTAATGTGTTCATTGTTTTCCATAATGTAGAATTCCTATTAAACTTGTCTTCAATCTGAAGTGTATTCCTTGGTGTCTGATCTACTCTTTTATTCTATATTTCACTTTTTTTTTTCTTTCTTTCTAATGTTCTTAGATTTCTGCTTATGATATATAATTGTGGCATTTTGTTTGTTGTTTTCTCACATATTTATCTGTTTTGACTCTTTGAGATCTAGGAAACTGAAAATTTTCATCTTTCTTAATTCAAGGTTTCTCTTTTCCATTTAATTTATTTTTTTCCACTTGGAACTCATATTGCATAGGTACTGAAAATTTACTTTTTACTCCATGGATATTACATTTTCTTGTTGTTGTTTTCATCTCCTTATCTATTTTTAAAGTCTTATCAAATAGATTTATTATCATTTACTTTTCTAATTCACTTTGTGTTTTGCCATTCTATTATTTAATAGTTTCATATTTTGACTTTTATATTGTTATACTCAATGTTTTCAGTTGGTTCTTTATAATAGCTTTTATTTGCATAAGTTTATGGCATTGTTTTTTCTTTCTTTCTTGTGCATATTTTGAGTTCTTGCCTAATTGATTTATTTATTCTGATTCATCTGTAGAAATTGTCTATTTTTTCTGCTATCTCAGAATAGCTCAGGTAGGGTAATTTAATTTATTTCTCATACTTTGGCATGCTGGGAAGTCTAGTATCAAGGTGCTAGTATCCGGTGAGGGATCCTTGTTGCATCATCATCTCATGGTCAAAGGCAAGAGGGTGAGATAGAACCAGAATAGGAAGGAGATGGAACTCATTTGTATAACAAATTCACTCTTGAGATAACGCCATCAATCTATGTGTTGGGTGTTCTCCCTCTTTAAGATTCTACCTATCAACACAGTTTTATTGGCAACACTTTCTGATCCT
The DNA here is from genome assembly GCA_963574355.1 of Loris lydekkerianus. NCBI lineage: Eukaryota > Metazoa > Chordata > Mammalia > Primates > Lorisidae > Loris > Loris lydekkerianus. The sequence continues at coordinate 48,745 of CAUYPK010078362.1, read as the reverse complement.
ATGTCCGATGTTGTCCAACATAAGGGTATTCCTGTTCCACTCTGATGTGGGAAGATGTCCTATACAATTTTTTTTTTTTCTGTTTCATTCATTCAATGGAAGGATTCAATTCAAATGCTACAATCCAAAGAAGCCTACAAAGTGAGGCATATGAATGTTTTGCCTGTGTCATTCAGAAAATGGTTACATGTTTTCTTACATTCTCTATTATAGCAAGACAACAACAGGAAGTCTTATTCATCCTGACTTGCATTGACGCCCCAACTAGTGATTCACTTGGCACTAGTTTTGCGAGCACATATGAGATTCTACAACACTAACAGGTTCTACACGAGTCCTCAACATGCTTTGAAATTGCATATAATGAAAATACATCTAACAGGAACAGTTATAGTTTCTAGGAAGGATTTTCCAAGTGATCTGAAAAGGGTAAACTTTAGGAATATGAATTATGTGCCTATGAATGTGATATGAAAATGATGAGCCTCTTATTTATTGACCAGAGGTTAGTGACAAAGCTGAGTCCATTCTTTGGTCCTCAAATACATTGATCACTGGTTATAGGAAGAAACAAATTGGAAGTTCAAATTGGAACTTCCTGTTCAAATTGGAAGTTGGCAGTTATTTTAGAATACACAAAGTTTGCAGGAGGAGTGGATAGAGCTTATCAGTACTGTGGATGTCATGGTTTCACAGGAAGATCCTACAAATGGTGGAAAAAATTACTCTGCTGGCTGATGGAAGTTGAAGTTGTGAACAACTACATCCTTTACTGATTAGATAAGAAGGAGAGTGGAGAAAAAGTGCAGACACACCTTTCTTAAAGGAGAAATCTCATTACTCAGCTTGTGAGCAATGTGAAGAACAGAAATTAAAAAAAAAAAATGGGGAAGAGCATCATTTTCAGACACCAAGGAAAGGTTAAATGAGACAATACATTTTGTAATGCAAAACGAAAAAATGTCAACAAAGGATTGCATGGTTTGCAGCAGACGGTTGAGAAAGTTGCAAGGAGAGAAACCATTTTCTACTATAAGATATGAAAGAGGAAACATGGATTTCACCTGGAGATAGCTTTAAGAAGCATCACATTCAAAAATTCATTAACAAAGATAAACAAAAACACTTTAACTATTTTATGTAACCTAAAATAGGTAATAAAATCATCAGATGAATTCACATTTATGTTTTTCTCCTTTAAAACTATAGGATAATTACAAGTACCAGTAGGTAATCCACCAAACTCTTTCTTGCCCCAAATAAGTAAGAGATGGGGAGTATGTGGGTGGCAGAAAAACTGGATTGGAAAGGGTAAGTTTTTAGCACATCAACTTTGGGGGACCTACTTGAGTCATAGCAAGTTGTTTCATTTACTTTGAAAATTTTTAAAAGTGGTTTTATTCCTTGGAGATCCTATCACATTTCCTGTTAAAACTTATATGACATGAAAATCGTTGTTAGACAGCAAACTAGAATGTGAGACTTTCTACCCACCACAAGAATTAAGTAGGGTGAAACCCTTTGGGTTGGATAAACTTCCCATGTTGTAAGGTAGGCTCATGTCTTTTGGCCCAGGAAACCTCCCAATAGACCCTTTTCCAAGAATTGCCTCCATCCATTATGCTATTCTACTTTATTGGGGTAGAAAAAAAATGTTAGGTCTGGTAAGCTCAAATGCACTTGCCAAAACGCTTCTCAACACAGCCACATTCCATCTCTGCCTAATGTTACAACATCTTCAAAGCCAGGAGCTCATGCTGCTCTGAGAGTGGTGGCAATGGGACAGGTCATAATGCCCTAGGGCAATATGAGGGAGAGACAGGAGCACAGCTAGATGGCTGTTCTGCCATGTGGATTACTTCCAGGGTGCCTGGTCTTTCATCTAATTAGCCTGTCATGTACTACCACCAACACCACGTCACTAAAATCTTGCCACATTCTGCCTTCCTGAGAGTTTTGCAAGGTTTAGTTTTTGTTGTTGGCTGTGGGTGTGTGTTACAGCTACTAGTTGGCTCTGCAGTCTGTCACTCTATCTCATTTCTGTGCCATCGGGCTGTTTGGCTGGAAATAGAAACTCTTAATTTTATGACATTCTGCCTGGAGGCAATGTTTAAATAGTTGTTATTGCCCCTTATTCCTTAAAATTAGAGGCACTTTCTAATCATAATTTAAATTTTTCTCTCTCGTCTTAGCACTGCACTTCCTGTGAATGTCTGTAGTTTACAGTGAAAATAACATTTATTGGTTTTCCAAAGATTATTGAAGACCAGACTTGTAGTATGATTTTTGAAACTTTCATGTAGAATTTTTTTTTTTTTTTTAGAGACAGAGTCTCACTTTATTGCCCTCAGTAGAGCTCTGTGGCATCACAGTTCACAGCATCCTCCAGCTCCTGGCCTCAGACAATTCTCTTGCCTCAGCCTCCTGAGCAGCTGGAACTACAGGTGCCAACCACAGCCCCTGGCTATTTTTGTTGTTGCTGTTGTTGTTGCAGTTTGGCTGGGGCTGGGCTTGAACCCGCCACCCTCAGTATATGGGGCCAGCACCCAACTCACTGATCCACAGGCACCACCCTTATGTAGAAATGTTATTAAGAATTTACATGCCCCAGTCAGGAGAAGGACACAGGGGTATGCAATTTTAAAAACCATTTTGAGACATTCTCATTTACTTGTTCATAATTTATATTCTAAAGTAATTGCTAAGGGCAATCTCAACTGAGTGAGTAAACCACAATAGAAGCTAAAAGATCTGTTAGGAGACTCTCACATCCCTCTAAGGAAACAGCCTAACTTCTTAAGGAATTGTATCACCCTTTGAAAAAGATGAATAACATATTTCAGCATACTACTTTACAGAGGAATTTCTTAGTCATATTTATTTTACTAATTTGTTATACTACCAGATATCCATATTAAAAATACTACCAAAAACATTGTACTGCCAAAATTCTATAACACAGATTTTATAATTTTTTTTTTTTTTTTTTTTTACAATTTTTTATCTAAATTCGATATTACATTCTTAGGAATACAAGGATTCATCTCAGGTCAATTTGTACTCCCTGATTATAAACAGATTTTTTTTTTCTCAAAATGTGGATATTCTAGTTTAACTCTAGGGTGAATACTTAATAAAAAGTGTAACACAGTACTTAAAATACAGTATAATAGATAAATCTGAAAATTTGGCCCAAATCCAGGTTTTCTTTATGTTCACCAGTTTCTCTGGCTCAGAATATTTTATGTTTAATTGCAAGAAATTATTCCCTCCATTTATAATCATTCCTTATAATTACTGGATATTACAGTAAAGATTTCAAGAGCTTATAGAAAAGTGTTGGGTAATAATTACTCAAAGAATCGAAAATTCGTAAACGTCACCGAAGTGTACTTCCTTTAATGAATGTTAAAATAAAGAGATGAGTAGATTTTGTAATTTACTATAAGCAATTTCAAAGTAAGATTTGTAAGATCACATCCAAGATTTATTTCTATTTTCAAGAATATTCTGGTCAGTATTGTGTATTATCTCATTTTTCTTCTATCACTGGAAATACTTGCTCTACCAGTACTTATGAGGAACTTTCTTCTACTTTTTAGAAAAAAGTTTATCCTCCCCATAGTCTCATGAAGAGTAAACCAATTTGCCTTTCCCAACCTTTGTGCAAAAGGCCAGGAGTTGGTTTGCTATGTTACTTGATCGTAAAACTGTTCCTTTATTCCAAACCCATTATTCTAGGAGACCCAGCAATTATTTTGTCTTCCCATGCCTCAAGCCTTAACAAACTTTCTCCACTCAAATGCTTGTCTTTCCTTTTTGGCTTTCTAATTATGGAACTATAATTAGATGTATATTAGCCTTTCTAATTTTACCTATCACAATTTTCATCATTTAATTTCTATGTGATTTCATTGTACAAAATCCTTCAAATGTTTAAATCTGCCACCTCGACCATCAATTCTTTTCAGTAATCTTATATTTACTGATTAATTCATTTGTTGAACTTTTGTCAATTATAAACATTGATTTTCTTATTCTCAAATATCCATGTGATGATTTTCAAAATATGCTTGAGCACTTTGATAAAAATATGCCTTTTACTTATATTTTTAACTTCATATTCATACATGTAGTCATATTTTAAAAATATTATGTTTTATGAGTGTGCTTATATATTTATATGAGTATTTTAAAACTCATATCATAATTTCTTTCTCATTTCTCATATCTGAGTCCTTTCCAGGACTTATTTAATATATTAAAGGACTGCATTTTGTGATTTTGATGTGTATTGGAACTTCGTTGGTGAAAAGTTCTAAGTCTTCGGTTGAGTTGTATTTTTTTTTTTTTTTTCATAGAGGAATTAAATTTATTTCTGAAAGTTGCTTGGGGATACTAACAACCTAGAGTCACCTTAAGCAAAATTGGGCCCTGAAGCATTTTGTGCCATGGAGGTGGTATAGACTCAGGCCAGAAGTCTGTGTGAGGGATGGCCGAGCTTCTCAGTGGAGACATTTTCTTTCTTTACTCACAGCCAAATTCTAAGCAAATGGGTTTTCTTACCATCTTTTATAGTTGTGTAGACTTTCGTGGACCGCTTGTTCACTGAGTGTGTAGTCCTTTGAGGCACGTGGATTTATGCAGGTGTCTATCTTCTGACTATTTTGGCATATTCCCAAGCTTTGGGCTCTAGTTATCAAAGACAACAGTAGAATTGCAGTTCAAGGTTACATGAACTTTCAGAACATTCAGGGTAGTAGGTTTAGTATGACTCACCTTTGTTTGTTTATTTATTTGTTTGTTTTGGCTTTTAAGAGATTTTATTTACTTCTTGCAAATCCAGTCATGCTTTATAGGAAGGTTTTGGTTTTGGTTTGTTTTATTTAAGTTTCAGAGTTTTGAGCTCTGCTTTTGAACTGTAAATTATCTCTGTGTTTACCAGAAATCAGTGTCTGACTTCTCAATCTCATGGACCTTATGTATAATGTTACATAATTATGTTTTGAATTTTATATATCAACCATTTGTAAGTTTATATCAAACTAATTGAGGGCAATTATCTTCTCTTTCATTTATTTATTATAATATTCTAGCAAAGTGATTGGTACATATTTGCTTTTCAGTATTATGTGTCAAATAAGAGAATGACCCATTGACACAAAATAATTTGAATATCATGTTTCATTTCTTTCTTTTCTAGACAATGCCACTTCATGGAATAAAGTTAGGGCTGGTAATATCCAAACACATTCAGAATCTATGTAACAAATCAATAATAAAAGAAAAATAATTTTTATCTCATTGAAATCTTATGTCCAGATTTATATACAACTTCGTCTTTTTGTTATTTAAATATATACCTATATCTTTATCTATATGCATGTATATCTGTAAATATACTTATACACAAGTTACATATAAATATATATATTTACATATGCATGTGAGTGTATGCATACATGTTTATTGAGGGTAGAAATGAACCTTCAGTTATTTTATTTGAAGAATGCACTTCAGCCTCATGTATATAAAAGTGACTCATTAGCAAGCAGAGAGAATTCAATTTCCATATACCGATGGTGGTGGGTTCAAACCTGGCCCTGGCCAAACTGCAACAAAAAATAGCCATGTGTTGTGGCAGATGCCTGTAGTCCCAGCTACTCTGGAGGCTGAGGCAAGAGAAGCACCTAAGCCCAGGAGTTGGAGGCTGCTGTGAGCTGTGTGATATCACGGCACTCTACCCAGGGCGATAAAGTGAGACTCTGTCTCTACAAAAAAAAAAAAAAGAAGAAATTCATTTTACTGTATGTAATTACACCTGAAAAATAAAAATTGGAACTGTAATTAAGTATTAAGTTCTAAATATTGATATACATGATGAAGTATTTAAGAGAAAGTATACTGATGTTTGTGAGTCTCTATGAAATGTTTTAACAAATTAAATGACTTAGGTATTTGTAAAGTGGTAGGAACAGATGAATGGAAGTGTGATAAATCAAGTATATTAAATATTTTAAGCTAAAATACATTTTATTATTTAAAAAATTTTTATATTGTTTGGGATTCATTGAGGTTACAAAGAATTAGGTTACATTGGTTGTATTTATTAAATAAAGCCCCCTTTATAATTGAGTCTCACCTCCAAGAGGTGTGCCATATGCCTTGATCCCCCATGTTTCTCTCTCCTTTCCTCTCCCCACTTGGTCATTCTCCTACCCCACTTCTTGTATTAGCTCATCTGCTGCCTTCATGTTAGAATTGAGCACATGGGATTCTTACTTTTTCATTCTTGTAATGTTTTACTAAGAAGAATGTGTTCCACATCCATCCAGGTTAAAATACAGTATAATAAACTATGTAAAACGATGCAAAAATCTCCATTATTTTTAGTATAATAAATGATGCAAAACGATGTAAAATCTCCATTATTTTTAGTATAATAAACAATGTGAAACGATATAAAATCTCCATTATTTTTAGTGGCTGAATAGTTTTCCATGGTATACACATACCATGACTCATTAATTCATTCCTGGGTTGGTGGGCATTTACGCTGTTTCCACATTTTGGCAATTCTAAATTGAGCTACTATAAGTAGTCTAGTGGAAATGCCCTTATGATAAAATGATTATTTTTTCTTCTGGGTAGATGCCTAGTAATGAGATTACAGGATTAAATGGGAGTTCTTTGAGGTTTCCCCATACTTTCTTCCAAAATGGTTGTATTAGTTTGCAGTCCCACTAGCAGTGTAAAAGTATTCCCTTCTTTCCACATCCATGCCAACATCTGGAGTTTTGAGACTGTGATGTGGGTAATATCTCCGGGTAGTTTTGATTTGCATCTCTTTAATGATTAGTAATGATAAGCATTTTTTCATGCTTATTAGCCGTTTTTATGTCTTCTTTAGAGAAGGGTCTATTCATCTCTCTGGCCCAGTGATATACAGACTATTGGCTCTTTTCTTGTTGATTAATTTGAGTTCTTGACAGATCCTAGTTATCAAGCTTTCGTCCAAGTCTTAATATGCAGAATATCTTTGCCCATTCTGAAGGTTGTTCTTTCCTTAGCTGTACAGAAGTTTTTTAGTTTAATTAAGTCCCATTTGTTTATTTTTTTGTTGTTGTTGCAATTGCCATGGAAGTCTTTTTCATAAAATTCTTCCCCAGAACTACATAATCAAGTGTTTCACCACACCTTCTTCAAGGATTTTTATTGTTTCATGCCTTAGGTATAAATCTTTGATCCATCTTGAATCAAGTTTTGTAAGTAGTGAGAGGTGCAGGTCCAGTTTCAGACTTTTACATGTGGTTATCCAGTTCTCCCAACATAATTTATTGAATTCTGTTCCCCAGCATGTGTTTTTGTTTGGTTTATTAAAGATCAGGTAGCCATAAGATGTGAGTTTTATCTCATTATTTTCTATTCAGTTCCAAATGTCATTGTCTCTATTTTTATGCCAATACCATGCTGTTTTGATCACTATTGCCTTTTAGTATAGCCAAAAGTCTGAATTGCCTTGGCTCTATGGGGTTTCTTTAGGTTTCATACAAAATGAAGAATAGTTTTTTTCCAAATCTAGGAAGTATGATGTTGGTATTTTAATGGAGATTGCACTGAATCTGTGGATTGCTTTGGGTAATACAGATATTTTCACAATGTTGATTCTTCCTAGCCATGAGCATGGTATGTTTTTACATTTGTTAATATCCTCTGTAGGGTTTCATAATTTTCTTTTTAGAGGTCCTTTACCTCTTTTGTTAAGTATATTCCTAGGTATTTCTTCTTTTTTTTTTTTTAAAGATACAAAAAAGGTAATTATGTCTTTGATTAGCTTCTCAACTTCTCTTTTATTGGCACATACAAAGGTTACTGATTTGTGGACATTGATTTTATATCCTGAGACATTGCTGTTATTTATTTATTTATTTATTTATTTATTTATTTATTTTTTGAGACAGTGTCTTACTTTATCATCCTTGGTAGAGTGATGTGGCATCACAGCTCACAGCAACCTCCAACTACTGGGCTTAGGCAATTCTCTTGTCTGGGTATCTGGGACTACAGGTGCCCGCCACAATGCCTGGCTTTTGTTGTTGTTGTTGTTTCAGTTTGGCTGGGGCTGGGCCAGGCTCAAACCCGCCACCCTCGGTATATGGGGCTGGCACCTAACCCACTGAGCCAGAGGCACACCCCATTGCTGTATTTTTTGATGACTTACAGGCATCTTGTGGGGGTTCTCTAAGTATAAGATTATATCATCAGCAAAGAGGGAGAGTTTGACCTCCTTTGCCTCCATTTGGATGCTCCTCATATCCTTCTCTTGCCTGATTGCATTGGCTACAACTTCCAGCACTATGTTGAATAGCAGTGATGATAGAGGACAGCCTTGTCTGGTTTCAGTTTTAAGTGGAAAAGTTTTCAATTACTCCATTCAGTAAAATATTAGCTGTGGGTTTGTCATAGATGGCTTCAATTAGATCAGATTCAGAAGTGTGCCAAATATGCCTATATTCTTAAATGTTCTAATTAAAAAACGATGCTAAGTTTTATTGAATGCTTTCTCTGGATCCATTGAGAGAATCATACTGTCTTTGTTTTTGATTCTGTTGATATGGTGAATTAGGTTTATGGACTTGCATATGTTAAACCAGCCTTGCATCCCTGGGATGAAACATACTTGATTTTGATGAATGATTTTTTTTTTTTAATGTGTAACTGTAATCTATTTGCTAGGATTTGATTGAGAATTTTTGCATTTATATTCATTAGTGAAATTGGTTTGAAATTCTCCTTTCAGTTGGGTCTTTTCCTGGTTTTGGCATCAGGGTGACATTTCCTTCATAGAATGTATTGGGGAAGATTCCTTCCTCCTCCCTTTTTTGGAATAATTTCTGCAGTGTGTGTTTAAGCTCTTCTTTGAAGGTTTGATAGCATTCTGGTGTGAGGCCATCTGGACCAGGGCATTCTTTTGTTAGGAGATTTTTTATTGTTTCTTTGATCTCAGTTTTTGAAATTTGTCTGCTCAAGAGATCTATTTCTTCTTGATTAAGTCTAGGGAGAGGATGTGATTCCAAGTATTGATCTATTTCCTCCACATTGTCAAATTTATGTACATAGATTTTTTTGTAGTACTCAGAGATGATTTCTTGTATCTCTGTGACATCTGTTATTACTTCCCCTTTATTATTTCTGATTGAGGTTATTAGAGATTTTACTTTTCTGTTTCTAGTTACTCCATCCAAAGGGTTGTCAATTTTATTTATTTTTTCATAAATCAACTTTTTATTTTGTTAATTTTCTAAATAATTCTTTCATTTTCAATTTCATTAATCTGTGATTTAATTTTGGTTATTTCTTTTTTTTCTGCTGGGTTTTGAATTAGATTGTTCTTTATCCAATTTCATGAAATGGTTCATGAGTTTGTTGATGTGCTCTCTTTCTGTTTTTCGAATGTATTCATCTAATGCAATAAATTTGCCTCTTAACTGCTTTTGCGGTATCCCACAGGTTTTGGTAACTTGTGTCTTCATTGTTATTATGTTTGAGGAATTTAACAATTTCCTTTTTTATCTCTTTCTGAACCAAACTATCATTTAGCATAAGGTTGTTTAATTGTCAAGTCTTTATGTGGGGATAAATGTCTTTGTTGGAGTTGAGTTCTACCTTTATAGCCTTGTGATCTGAGAGGATACAAGGTATAATTTCTATTGTTTTAATTTTTCTGAGGTTTGATTTTTATCCTAGGATGTGGTCAATTTTGGAGTTCATACCATGGGCTGATGAGAAAAATGTATATTCCTTGGCTTTGGGATGTTGTATTCTGTATATGTTTATTAATCCCATTTGTTCTAAGTTCACATTTAAGTCCTTTGTATCTTTTTTTAGTTTTCGTTTAGAAAATCTGAATGATGGTGTTATGAGATATGATATTGCTCATATCCATCAAGGTCTATTTCATAAATATGAGAGCATTTAAGTTGGGTGCATAAATATTTAAAATTGAAATGTCTTCTTGTTGTATTGTTCCTTTGACCATCACAAAGTGTCCATCTTTGCCTTTCTTAACTTTAATTACTTTAAATCTGCTTATATATGAAAGTAAGATGGCAACCCTCTTTTCTTTTGATTTCCATTTGCTTGAAATACTATATTCTATCCCTTAACACTGAGTCTTGATTTATTCTTCAAGGATAAATGTGTCTCCTAGAGACAACATATGGATGGGTTGTTGGGTTGTGCTGTTTTATTTAGGATAAAATAGAAATAAAATAAATTCACTTTGGTAATGATGTTTGGCTTCATGTATTTATTTGATAATTCCATATATTTTCACAGAGACCATTGTGGAAATTAAAAGAGGATAAACACACTTACATACAAACTAAATGTGTTCTTAGATTTTCTAATAAATTAATCACCAAATTATAAAGGTCATTCAGTGTTTCATTTTTTTAAAAATGTCATAAGATAAGAAAAATCACATCATTCCACATTCATTGCTAATATGGCTATATTATTTGTTCTTTTGTAATTAATTTTAATAATTTACACATGAGCTTATCATAGGAGTATGTTCTTTTGTCAAACATACTTTTACATTTGTCAATATAATATATAAACTAGTTTTGAAAAGCAATAATACAACAATGTTAAATGATTAACCCATGTTGAAATTTAGCATAGAACATTTCTTCTTTGAAACTGGCAAACTTACTATGCAAACTTACTATGCATTGTATTATAACATTATATCTGAGGATATACAATTCAATGTGAGGTAGTATAGTAACTATTATTTATTAATATTAACTATTATTGTATATTATATATTAATCGTAACTATTTATTATTATATATTATGGGCTTAAATGAGTCCAGAGTAATGGGTTATGTACATAGAAAGAAGTGCTATGTAATGTTATTTAATAGATATTCAAATATATAAATTATAATCAAAATAAATTTTAATTAATATGATAAAATACATTTATAAATTTAGTAAAAAATAAATGTCTTCCCTTTAAGATTATAAGCAGATTTTTTTCATTTTTTTCAGAGAACCCTGAAAAATGGTCACATCAATAACATTTGAAATACATAGATGCATATGTACACGCACGCCCACACATATGTGTGTGCTATTTTATTGAGAAACAACATTTTTAAAAAGAATTGGTGATATGTTGCTTCCATTCTAAAAATTATAGGGACTTTATGATATTCCTTCTAATACTCCCTTTTTTAAAGAACAAATTTAGTTTTGGTGTGCTTCAATTTTATCCATAAGTTGATTATCTATCCTAAAATGGCATTATATTCACCTTTGAAATTTTATGTTTTGCCCCGTCATACATTTTGCTAATATCATTTACTACGAGTCTTAACAGTTTTACCAAAACATTAATAGGTATATCTTTTTCCAATGCAATATTGTTTAATATCTTTTTTTCTCTTCTTATAGAATGTATGGGAAGAAAACAGCAAGAAAATACCTGCCAACATGGAGTTTATATTTGAGTGGGAAAAGACACTAATCTTTGCTTGTCTTTGCATTTGCCTGATCATCTAAGTATGTAGTTCCTCCAGATAGCTGTTCTTAGCACCAGTAAATAGAATTCTGGCTCAAAAGTGATTATCAAAAAAATAAGAAACTATAACAAACACATTTCTCAGCTTTGAAGAATAAAGATATGATCAATAAAATGATAGTTGAAATCATAAAGCTATAGCCTTCTTTCAGGATTCACCTTTTCTCCTGTCCATGACTTAATGGATCCTTTTCCTTCTAGAAGACTAAGTGAGCATAATCTAAAAGTCTCCTCTAAAGAAGATAGCTAAGAAATTTCCCTATGTCTTTGCTTTCTTCTCTCTGTTCTCTAATACACATTTGGGACTAGGCATTTTTTGCCCTTCCTTAGCAGATAACTCTACATATTCTGGAAAATAGTATTTTCTGAGGTGTCTCTCCTATTTTTTCTCTTTTAGCATAGATCATTTTATAATGGAATAAAAGTCAAAATTTCAAATTTGCTTGGGAAAACAAAGAAGTCTTTGTATTGTTTCAAAGTTTCTACGCCATCATTTGCAGAGGGAAATTAAACTGCCCTGCTGCAGTTTATTTGAGTAAAACTTAAGTTATGGATAAAGGTTTTTTTTTTTGTTTTTTTTTTAAAGTATGATTTTCAATATCTGACCAGAGCATATATTGTCTCTTAGATTTCTAAGGGTTACATTTTCTGCAGTAAGAGTTGAGTATAACTTGTCAAAATACTAATATAATTTTATTTTGCTAGCACTCTTTATAACATTTGAATATTAAACTAGAGAAAGTACAATGGACTTCCTAAATTGGTTGTGGTGGGGATTGGGTAGAGGAATGTCAAGAAGACTTTGAAGGCAGGGCATGCAAGTGATCAAATCCTTCATCATGCTCTTTCAAAAAGACTATAAATTTCTTACAACAGACTGTATATGAATCACTTCTTATCTTAACCTCCATGGTGGCTAGTGCCTGATATACGCCAAACAGATGATGAATGGGTATTTAAGCATACATCCAATTTAAGCATTTCTGCCCAGATATTTGGCCTACAAGCCCATGTTTGAAGTTATGACTGCATAACATTTTGGCATCATTCCTTGGTTTCTATTGTTCTTTCTACTATTTATTATACTTTATCTACATTTACCTTCTAGAAAAAAAAAAATCATGTTTCCCACTAGAGTCTGCACTTGCTATGCACTCTGCTTGAACTACATTGTCCCCAAATTTTAACATCCTCTACCTTCTCAACATTTATGTCTCAACTAAGATATCACTTCACTAAAGAGGCCTTCCCTTATTAGCCTAAAATAGCAACCCCTTACCAAAAACTAATTGCTCTTGCATAGTGTCTTTTTTGCATTTAATTCATCAATACCTCAAATTATTTTAGTTAAATATTTATAACTTTATGAAAGAAGAAACATTTTCTTTTTACCCAAATGTTATCCTTTTGATAATGACTGACATACAGTAGATACATACTTCTCGAATTGTCGAGTGAATGAATAATAAGTATTATGGTACATGAGTATAAGCTGTGGTGTCCTGGGAAATGTTTAACAAATTGTTTTCTGGGATACAAAAAGATCTTTATTGTACTCACTAATTTCCACAGCATAAATAATTTTACCATGAAAAATTTTAAGGTAGTCATTACAGAACTTGAAGTTTGGAAGATAATGTACACATCCTTCCCCTTTCCCCTGTGATTCAGTGCAAGTCCACTTGAGCACCTCAAAACTCTTTATTCCATTAAATAGATGTTTGTTAACAGATATTAGGACATGTAGGACCTATACTTATAGTAGGGCCTCTGTGAATGGGCCTGAATGGGCCTGCCAAGATACTGTAACAAATTGGTCAACATAAAAAGGTGTGCATGAGAACTTCCATCGAATACATGTGGTGCATGTCCATTGATCACCTCCTTAAGGTGGTGGTCAATGTAGGGAGCTACACAGAGTGAAAATACATTAGAGAGAGGAAAGAATGTGTTAGTCTTCCTTAGTGGGGAAATAAAAGTCTAAGCACACACTTCCTTTTATGATTCACTACATTCTACCTCCTGTGTCCTGGCAGGATTGGTTGTCACTTCCTGTCTTTGGAGTGATTGACAGGTTAGGGTTATGTAACAGATTACATAACAGGTTGTATATATAACAGTTACCCTTTCTCTGCATTCTCCAGAATACTTCATGAAAGCTTCACCCATGCTATGCTACTTGGAAGGTAATGAGCGCTAGGTTAGTTGAAGGTCGCTAGAAACTCCTTATGTATTTTCCCACGAGGGAACAATCCTTAGTTGCAATTTGGTTCCTAGCTACAATTCACTTCCTACTCTCTTCCCTTAGCCATTTCTTTGCCACCTGCTTATCCTCCACCAGACCTAACACTATCCTCATTGTTTAGAAATAAAATAATGATAATATTCACATGACCTTGAAGAGAACTTAAAATCAGTGCATCTGAAATGTCCATCACTTACTAGTATACTTAATGAGATCTTTGTGTGAGATACAAACAACAGATTTTATTAATCAACATTAGTTTATACTAAGAGGAGGCGATGTAGCTTTCCATAAATTAAACAGTTCACAGAAGTTAAAAAAAAATACTTCCAGCATACAAACAATTTTAAAACTATATGATTACTTACATGAGCCATGTTAGTTTTCTTATGTCCTCTAAATTTATAAACTTGTTTTTATTTATTGTTATATAACAGATTCCCACACATCTAACAGCTTTAAACAACATGTATTAGCTCACAGTTTCTGTAATAATAAATTTAGCATTTAGAAGTCTTTTATTATTATAATAACTTTTACCATAAAATCTATCCTCTTAATAGATTTTTAAGTGAAAATTAGAGTATTGTTATCTATAAGTACTATGCTATTCAGCAGATCTCTAGAACTTATTCCTCTTACATAACTAAATTTAATAATATCCATCAATCAGCAACTCCCCATACTCCAGCCTTGGTAATAATCATTCTATTCTTTGTTTCTATGAATTTGACTATTTTTAGCTAGGTCTGTCACTCAGGATCTCACAAGGCTAAAATCAAGGATTTGGTTAGAGGACATACTTATATTCTCCTTTGGAGGTTGTACTAGGGAAGAATCGACTTCCAAGTTCATTCCAGTGATAGAATTTACTTCCCTATGGTTGTATGACAGAGCACCTGGCTTTTTAGTTGCTGTTGTCTGGAGGCCAACCTGAGGTCCTAGACACTGTCTGTAGCTACTCCTTTGTTGAATGTGGCTTTCTCCATAATCAGCTTATAAGATGGCAGTTCATTTTCAAGTTCAGTGGAAGAACATCTCTACTGTGTTTTGCACATTTGGATGAACCTAACACCATTATCTTTGCCAAATAATGCAACCAAATTAAAACCAATCACTATTCTATTAGCTGCAAGCGAGTTGCAGAGCCACTTGCGCTCAGGACAGAAATTATACAAGGATGTCTCTCATTACAAGTCACCTTGCTATGTTTGTTCAATACCCTTATAGCATTAAGCTACCATATTTCCTATATCAAGGAGTGAAGTGAGTAGACAGTATTGGTAGAAGGTAAACATATATTTTTGTGATAAAAACATTTTCACTGTGCATTAGCTCTAAATTATATCAATCTTTCCCCATGTTTAACAAAAAGAGGCAATTTTGGTCAAATTTTGAAGAAATTATTTTGTTTTGTTCTATGAAGGCAAAAATGCTGGAAATATTCCCTGACCTTCTATTTACTGAACAAATAAAAGCAAAATTTTATTTATTAGTAAATTATGGAGAAAAATAGAGGTCTACGTTTTAGTTTTTTTTTTTTTTTTTTTTCCCCTAGGACTTAAATAGTACCCAGTTTTATTTATCCAAAAAATAAGATGATTAGTAAAATACAATGGGCTGTGTATTTTCCTTTGGCAAAGAGAAATCACAGGATTTTGTGGCTTATGCAGATGTTTAATGGCATATTTTCTGAATGTTACAATTTCCCACACATTATCTGTTTCTAACTCGCATCTCTTTATTTCACCATGCTAAGTTCAACACAATCAGGCACCAAACTCATTTGCTTGGACAGTTTTTATCTAAAAATTATTTTTTTTCCTTTTTTCTCTTTTTATTTCAGTGCTCTGTGTTCCCAATATTTTCACTTCACTGTCCCATTGTAGCAGTGTCATGCATTAGCAATTTTCTTGAATGAGGCAGGGCACACCATGAGTTTCAGCATTTATATTAAATATTCTCTTTAGTTGGTGTTTATTTCAATCTCACTACTCACATGAGGTACAGAGGTGAAAAAAAAGAAAAAAAGAAATGGCAGCACTTTCCTTCAACTAACAACACATAATAGAGATTTAGGATAATTGAGACAGACAGATACAATAAAGCAATTAAAATTTTATCTCCTTCTTAAATTTAGCTTCTGGCACTCAAGTAATACAAATTCACGCATAAAAGAAATAGACTAGGGCCGGGAATAAAAAAGATTGAGAAAGCTAGACAACAATAAAGCAATTTAATTTTATTTTCATTTGACTTTCAACCAAGAAACCAAGTTTTAAAATCAAGACAGACCCTAAGGCTTGTACACGCCAGTATCCAATGCATTCAACAAACAGCAACTTACAGTATTATGTTGAGTAAACAGCTTTTTGCCTGATGGAGAAAATAAACCAAAAGCTCTAAAATCCTGTCAAAATGTGGATTACAAATCATGATAGTATACAAAGAAAACAACAAAATATAAACTTAAATGAACTAACATAAATCCTAAATATATTAAGATTTATGTGTAGAATTTAACTTATTAATAAATTACATGAACCTGGAGAATGTCTTTTAAAAATTGGCTATGTTTACACATGGTTACATGAAATCATTTTTTTCAATAATATTGGTGGTAAAATTATCATGATTATATTTCTTTGCATAATGTTAGAAAATGAGTATTATTTCACAGTGTCTTTTTCATAAATGTTCTCACAATATCACTACAAAATCTTGAGGTTCATCATTTATGTACATACATCTAAAATGATTATTGCCATGAAAATCACATAGAATTTTCATATATGTTGAGTATATATTCTTAATTGTGAAGGTTGTACTTTAAAGCACATCTTTTTGATGTGTGAAATTAAGAGAAAATCAGTATACTTTCAGGAATAGATATTAAGTTCCTGGCAAAATATAGTTAGCTTTCCAAAGTTTAGGGTATTAAATAAATAAATAACAAAAAAGCATTAGGTGAAAACCCTGTTAAATGCAAAACAATATATTTAGGAAAAATACATAAGAAGAAAGAATTGACAAGGTCTGATTAATATCACAAATTTAATGTACTCAGAAATGAATTTATCATCTTCTCTTCTAAATGTGATTGTCCCCAATGCTCTCAATCTCAGTAAATACCATTTCCATTTAATTACATGTGTCCCACACTCTGTTCATACCCAAACTATCACCAAATCCTGTTCTTTTCTTTGATTCTGCTTGTATCTCAACAAGCCTCTCTTCTTCATTGTTCCTGCCATCACTTTAGCCCTAGCTGTTTTCATTTCCTATCTGTTCTATTTCATGAAGGTTGTAAATACCTCTTTCAACATCTCCTCTTACCTTCCTCAGACTCCCTTATTCTAGCAACCAGAGTAGTTTTAAAAAATACAAAACTTGGTTACATTATTCCTTGTCATAAAAGCCTGTGACTGGATTTGTAATAGGATAAAGATTATATTCAGAATCTTAAACGTGACTGACAGACTTCTTCATGTGTTCCTGTCCCAGAATATCCCAGGCATCAAGTGTGTCTTTTTATTGACTGTGCTTCTGTGTCACTGTCATTGCCACACATACCTATCTTGTCCCTTTTCTCTCCCAAGATTTTCACTTGACATATTCTTACTCATCTTTCAGTAACTGATCAAAGGACACTTTATTTTTGACCCTGTTATAGATATTTTCCTGTTATGATGTCAGACTGTTCCTATTGAATTTCATTATATCCTTTTTGTTTTAGAGTTTTTGTGTGATTATTAGTTTATTATTTTCCTTCACCACCTTTGAAAGAATATAAACTCACAAAATTTGTTTTATTTCTTATTACATGCCCAATCTCTGGCACTGGGCTATTTCATAATAAGCAAAGATGATTGTTGAATAAATCAGTATGAATAAATTAGCATAACTAAATGAATTAAAAGATGAAATATTTAAATCAATGTTGCCATTTGTCTTGTGGTATAGTTTTTTAACAAAAATACAGAAGATCACGGGAATTCAAAACTGTGTTATGTACTTATTCGACTTATAATTGAAAGCTTGTATTTTTGACCATCACCCCCTAGATCCCCATCCCATCATTCTCCATCAACCAACAGCTTACTCTCTCTGTGTAGTTTGACTACTTTTGATTCGTTATATAAATGAGATCATGCAGTGTTTGTCTTTTGCCTTATTTCTCTCAGTAAAATGGTTAGACCTAAAGAGCAGTATATTTGCTCCTTAAACGTAGCTATCATTCAAAATTATGAGCTTATTCTCCCACATTTTTTATATACAATGATGATTCCCTACACAATAAAACCTCCATAGTTGGCCACCTCCCTAAGCTGACCACCTCCTAAAGTTAACCTAATTTTTATGGGCCAGACATGCGCCACATGTACTCATCAGTACAGTAGGTCTAGTACCTTACGTTGACCACCTGTGTATGTTGACCAGTTTGTTGCAGTCCCTTGGGTGGTCAACTTATAGAGCTTCCACTGTACTTCACATATTTCCATTATTGTATATGTGATAATTGATCCAAAATTTAAACCTCAGAGGATCTCTTTACCTAGTCTTATTCAAACAAATAATCATCTACTACATGTGTCTAGTTGGGCATTCTAAAAATTAAACATTTTTACTTTCCAAAAGAAGTTTCTTCTTCTTTATCTTAGACTTTATGAAATGCATTGTCATGTTCTGTATGTCAATCCTGAAATTTTAGAATTATCACATAGCTGTCTGTCACTTCCTGTCTCACAAAACTCAATTTGTCATTGACTTCCACGGACCCTTTTCCTTAAGTATTTCCAGGTGTAGCCACTTCTTCACTGCCATTGTCTTTCTTGATTGTTGTATTTTTTTTTCTCAACTAGATTATTATATAAAATTTAACCTGCTACTACTTATGTCCTCTTCAAATGACATACATAATACATTTAGATTCCCTTAAACCAACAGTTTATCATGAGGGATTTCCTTCTTTTCTGGACTAATAGGAATTAACATGGAAAACTTCAAGGATATTACACTAAATGAAGTCAATCAGTAAGAGAAGGACAAAAACTACATTATGCCATTTAAGTGAAGTTTTTAAAAAAGTTCAATAAAGAATAGAATGATGGTCATCATAGATAGAAGAGAAGTAGAAGCAGAGATATACTAATGAATACAAATGAAATTTCAGTTATGCAGGATGAATAAGTTTCAGTAATCTCTTCAATGTGAAATGTAAATGTTTGGTCTACTATAAGAATTTTTGTTCATAAGTGACAAAGATAAAATCAAATTCATTTGAGTAAAAAAAATAATATTGGCTCATGGAATCTAAGAAAAAGTCAATTGAGATACTCTTTCCTTTGTTCCATGAGTTTCCTTTAACATTAACTTGTCTCTCACTTTGTGTGTACTGTTTCAAAATGAAAGCGGAGCAATTATAGCCAAATTGCTATAACAATTTGGAATAACAGGGAAAAAACTACAAGATTACTGAATTTCAGTATAAATCTAAAGTGTTTAAGACTTAAGCAAATATCCAGCATAATGCATATATAAACATAACACACACACACACACACATATACCTACGTATACATATATATCTATATAATCTCTTACTTCAGTCATGTTACAATGTTTGAACCTTATTTTTTCTCTAATGGTATAAATTGACTTGTAAAAAGCTGCTGCAAATATCTTTCAGGGAAAGAAAATGAATTGTAGTTTCAGAAAATATTTACAGTACAATGTTATTCCTGCAGTTTTGTTCAATAAAGGACTACTGTGCTGCTGTTGCTCAAGATGTGAAGCTGGATCTTTCCTACTGTTGTTTTGTTAGTAAAGTCACAAAATTGACAATAGGATCCAAAAGAAAGTATTTCTCAATACTTTAATTTCTACATGTAGCCGTAGAACTTAGCACAGTATGCATTTGAATCTAATTTGCTTCCTTTTTTATTTGTACATAAAGTATATGCTTTCTAAATTGGTTTAATGGAAGCAGTTACCAGAACAATATTCACTGGAAGTGCTGTGCATGAGAAAAATCCATAAAAAGGGAAAATACATTTTCTATATAGAGTTGTATGATCATTTAGCTCAAGAAATCAGCACTATGTGATTGAATAGTATCCTTATTAATCTCTCTTAAATTCAATGTATTCTGCTAGAATCTAAATTCCTTGAGGATTGCTGGAATTTTGATTTGTTAAATACTAAATTTCCATTGCCTAAAACAAGTACAATATTGCCTCTCATTCCATACATATATGCTTACTGATGTTAACACTTCTAACCTTACTGTTTTTTTCTTGCAAATCACTAACACCTGGGCTTCGAGTCGTATAAACACTTGTAATGAGTACCTCTTCTGAAAACCTTATGGAAGAAGCTGATAAATATTTAAACTATCTCAAAGCAGGATCTTCTTTTTTTCAGAAATAAAACAGTAAAAATGATATTTAAAAGTTGTGAAGAACCTAAAGCTCACAGCAAGTAGGCCTTTCATCTCTGAATGACAAGCGCCACAAACCCTCTGGATTTAAAGATTTTTTGTTTCCTGGTAATTACTGAGTGGCTAGAATATAGAAAGTTAATTTCTAAATATTAGTTCTGTTAGTTTTACTAATATTAGCATTTTTCAAAAGTATGGGGGCATCTTTCCTGTATTTTCTTTTCATGCCAACTTTATATCCCATTTTGTTCCCCTTTAAACTCAGATCTCATATCTCAACTTTACAGGGAACAGCGACATTGTTATTTTTGTTCTAAGAATTAACATGCTTATGGAGTTTATAAAGAAAAAGTAATAAACACAGGTAGGGTTTCACCGAAAAATAAAAGACCTTTGTGAAACTATGGTGTTGCCCAAAATACGGAATGCCACTCAGCCATGAGGAAAGATGGCTTAATGACTTTTACCTCGTTTGGTAGCAACTGGAGACCATTATCCTAATTGAAGTATCTAAAGAATAGAAAAACAAACACTACATGTACGCACTATTAGATTGGAACTAATCAATAAGAACACAGGTACATAGAAGTCAAATTCAATGGAAATCAAACAATGGGAAGGAGGGAGAAAGAGATGGGCAAAAACTTCCCTAAATGGCATAATGAACAATGGCTGGGTGTTGGGCACACTTATAATCCTGACTGAGTATTACAAAAGAAATCCATGCAATTAAAAACATTTGTACCCCTATTTATATCTCATATAAATATGAGATAAAAGAGTGGAAGACAGAGAAAATAGGCAGAGGAATCCACACATGCAATCCTACGAGATCTCTCACTTGTGCAGTTACAGGAATATATCTATTTCCAATCAACCCTTCTCAGAATAGTAGCCTTTATTTTATATGAGGGCTCACACAATCTCAAAATTAAGTTACCTATAATCTAAAGAGAAGGTATCATAGAGGCAAAAATGTGTAATGCTTCAGAACCTCCAAATAGATTACAAATATTTAAGAATGAAAGTTGACTAGAAACATAAAGACCTAGGGGCAGTTTTAAAAAATGTTATAAAATTATAAAGTACTTATTAAAGTAATCGAGTGTAAAAAAATAGTGATAAAAATGTAACCCAAAGTTGTTCATAGAACTCTCTAAAAGACCTATTATAGTAAAGGCCAATGCTACTTTAACCCTCATAAGAACTGAAGTTTTAATATAAAAATTTAAACACAATAAATAGAAATTCTCCATGGATCTTTATAAATTGTCTACCAAGATGTTTCAATATTGCCCATAAGTGATTATTCCTGGAAACATTACTCATTTGTTGTCTGGGCCAGATTTTAAAAGCTTTAGGCAGAAGTCAATCTGTGAGTACACACTAAGTAATTAGTTTCTGTGTATAATTCACAGAGAGATTAATGATGAGAATGATAAAACAAAACAAATTGTTTAAATTAAACATAAAGCCATCACTTCTCTTCTCCCTTATTTTCTCACATTGTCTATTAGACAACATTAGAGGAGATAATCCCAACATTCAATATCTACCAGTCTTAATGACAAATAATCTTTTGTGCCTTTTCTCTTGTTATTATGGATCCATCTACAAAGTTATTTTCTAGAATATACTCACATCTTGAATCTGGTTATTTTATTTGCAATTAGATTGTACCTTTTCTTATTATGTTCAAATCTTTACATTTTTAATAATCGCAAATGTATGCTCTCCCAAATCATCCCTGATTTCCTGTAAATATACCCTCATATCAATCTCTCTAAAATAACTGTAGTTTGTATACCATCTATTACACTATGTGTGTCAGTATACAACAACTTGTATACTGCTAGAGCTTTACTGCTAGATTTTAAACTCCTCTAAGAAAATCCATCATTTTATTTTCCCCATTTATACTAAAAGAGCACCTTGTACCTAATAATATTTACAGTGTTTTCTGAATAAATGTTCTGACCACATAGATGATCCACATGATTATGACTAAATTAAAAAAAAGTACAAAAATGGCAAAATGCTATGACTAAAATATCTAATTGATTAATTATCACTAGGAAAATCTCTAAGCAATCTTATTACATAATTCTCATCTTTAATTCCTTTTTATATATACTTAGAACAGATGTCAAAGGATGATATTCTGGAATGTAGGATTGGTCATTTAAAAAGTCATTAAAATTAACAGAGTCTTTACCCTGCAATGTATTTGACTGTTTCTGTCATCATTTTGTATGTTGTCAAAGCATATTATAATACTTAACATTTAATCAAAATTAATTCTCATGAGCAAGTTATTTTGTACAAATTTTCTTTCCTTTCTTAGTCACTTAATGACTATAAATGATTAGTGTTGCTTCTTTAGTACTTTATAATTATATATCAAAAGATCATGGTATTTTGGATGATGTGTTATGTTGACACAAATGTTGTTTTCTACTGATTTAAATTTTGGAAATTTCTTAAGATACATTTGCATATACATACTTAATAATAAGTGATAATAATTTCAATAATCTTCCATAAAGGCAAAATTTTACCATTTTCCAGCTGGAATGAATTTATTGTTTCCTATAAATATGAACTGAGAATCATAATCTTTGTCCAATACTTTTCTTTTTACATTTGTGGCATATCATATTAAAATTTTTTAAAAATGTGATTTATATTATTAATATTGTAGTTGATCACATCTCTTTGACATATATGTTAATTCATGATGCCTTTTATATGAACAAATTTTCCTTTAAGTTGCATAACTTATGTGGTTTTTAAAATAGAAATGCAAGTAAAATAATAATAATTTATAATTTTTAGGACAGAAAATCTAACTTCCCAATGTCTATGTTTGCATTTTATAACTTTAAGAAAAAATTAATTTGTAGCAGCCACTAATATTTCTTATTACCTTTATCATAAATAGCTTTCTACAGAGTTTAAAAGCATAGGTCCATAAATATCTTTCATAACAAAAATTATTCAGTTTAAAAGGATAGCAAAGTAGAGGTAGTATATCATGCCCAGAATTAAAGGTACTTTACCATTATCTTCAATACTCTTTAATCTATATAGATGTAGGTTACATTTTGTCATTGAAATTCTATTCAAGAAAAAAGCCCTTGGTAGCTAAGTTGCTTAAAGTTGTGTATAGGCAGTCAATTTTAAAATTATAAGATCGAGTGTAACTGATAATAATTTGTAATATAAACTAGCTGATCTAAAATTATGATCTGAGAAGATCTGGAGTCACCTAGACTGTCTTAGGGGTCCATGACACCAAAAGTCTTATAATAATTATAGATAGGTACTTTTCCATTGTGTTTGAAAAGATGGGGCATAAACACTGATGGCTAAAATTTCTGGTGCCTTAACAAAATTAGTGGTGGCATTATTTTGTACAAGTTGTTAAGTTATGCTTCAACACTATGCAACATCTAATAAAGATCATCTCAGTGAAAATTTAGAAAACATGGGCAGCACCTGTGGCTCAGTGAGTAGGGTGCTGGACCCATATACAGAGGGTGGCAGGTTCGAACCCAGCCCGGCCAAAGTACAACAAAAAATAGCCAGGTGTTTGGCAGGTGCCTGTAGTCCCAGCTACTCAGGATGCTGAAGCAAGAGAATCACCTAAGCTCAAGAGCTGAAGGTTGCTGTGAGCTGTGATGCCACATCACTCTACCGAAGGCAACAAAGTGAGACTCTGTCCAAAAAAAAAAAAAAAAGTTAGAAAACGTGCTACTGCTCTAAAGTATCTGAGGCCAAATATATTCTAATGAAAACGAAAACTTACTTCCAATTAGATTAAGTGATGTCACTTTTTCTCCAGAGATTTGTACTAATGCACAAATCTTATGCAATATATTAAAAGAGTAGTCAGACATTTCTAGTTTTTCTAAGAAAATAAAATATAAGTAAATCATCTTTACAAAAGCTAAATGCCACTGAGCCTATTCAGGAATGCAAATATCTATGAAATCTTCAATGTATTTCCAAGCAGTACCAAACCAAACTAATGTCGAATAATGAAAAAGAAAGAAAGAATAGAGGAAAAGACACTTTCTTTTTTTTTTTTAAATAACAACGTAGTAGATGCCAGGGGCAGAGTTTTACATGGTTTATCTCAGCTAATCTATTGGGCAGCTTGCAATTGAAATTTATTCTGCAGATATTCAAAAAGAGAGAGCATGAGTGTTTTCATAATTCATGTACTTTCATCATCCTTGGTATTAATAAACAAGCCAATAGGAAGCTATGAAAACATACAATAGGCAGTTGCGAAGGAGGGTGAAGGCATGAGCCTTCATTTCCAATAAACAGTACATTCAAAGCAGAACATTTCAGATTTTCTTATGAAGTGGTAATACATGTATCAAAAACTACTAACTTCACTAATGACTATCTTACCTGAACATACATCTAGACAATATAGACAATTATTTTTCCTAATCTTACATTTTTAGCTCAATATTATGTTAAAATATCACTTCCTATAGGATGTTTTGTACATGATGTTTATTAGATTAATGATATATCCCTTGATTATCAGCTGACTAACTTTTGTTTATAATTGTGAAGTTGAATGCTTCATATTCATATCAGGTGACAATGATATAGTTTTCAAAATTCTACTGATGTTGGGAATTAATCAAATTGATTAATAGGAATATTTTTAAAAATTGGCATTTCTGTAAAATAATCAATGTATGCATAATATTTTGTTTCTTTAAATTTGTTTCTAATATTATCTTTGAAAAATAGTTTATTTTCCTCCTAGGCAGGCTATAGTTCTGCATTACACAAATTTTGATGTTTAAGGTACCCTCATCATTCAATTTTGTTATTTACTAATTCCATTTTCCATTGTGTTTTTTATTTTTCTTATTCTATGTATTGTTTAGAAATGTGTTTCAAATTTCAATATAGGAAGTTTTTAACTAATTTTTTCTTCATTCTAGCTTATCCAAAAGAATATTAATCTTTGAAATGTATTGAAACCTGTTTATGGTAGAGTATACGAAAAATTTCTTGAAAATTATTTGATGTGTTTGGAAAGGATCAGTGCCTATAATTGGTGAAAGTTCTTTAAATTAACATTAAATCAAATTTGTTAACCATTTTTTCCAAATTGTATATTCGATTATTTTGGACAAGTAATGGAATAGTGAGGTTTTCTCTAAATGTCTATGTTCAGTCTGGCAATATTTGTGTTTTAATTCAGAAAAATAATTTAAGTATAATTGATATAACTTATGTCCCATTTTAAAATCTATCATAGTACTGTGTGTTTTTGCTTTTTTCCATTGTTCTGCCTGTGTTGTTTTATTTTTTTTCCTCATACGTTTGCATTTCTTTGCATTGGCTGGATATTTCTAATTATATCATTTTTTTCTCTGTTATTTTGCAATTTACATGTTTTTAGTGTAGACTGTAGTGTGACTGTAGACTAGATTATAGTATGGACCATTGACTTGTGAATATCTCATATTAATGGCACTTTTGCATTTCCCTAGACAACAAAAGAATTTTACAATACTTACGCTTTGTTTATTGACCTTTTGTGACATTTATGATATTTTATTGCAATTACAAATACATGTATTTCAAAGTCCACAACATATTTTTATGTAGTCATTTGTTTTTTTAAGATTAACCCAGAGCTTTTGGCCTTTTCAATGCTTTCATTTTACTTTCTTTATCAAACTATATTCAGGGCTAAGTTTTAGTAAAGGGAACAGGCTTATCTCCGTTTGAAAACAACTGTAAAATGAACAAAATAAATAAGATAATGATTTTCAAGACTGACCATCAGTTGATGACTACAGTGATGTTGAAGAGTTGGGAAAGTCATTAGATGAACCCTACAGTCACTACAGCTTACTATCATGGAAGTGTTTTTAGAACCTAAAAAATTCTCAAGCAAGAATAGTAGAAGGAGAAAATGGCAGTAAGAGCCTGTCCTAGTGATCTGCACAGGGCGTGCTTAGAGAATTCAGTAGAGTACTGATTAAAGCACATATGTGAGAAAATCACTTAGCTGGAGAAAGAATCACTGGGGGGCTTAAAAAGAACAGTACATTGAGCTCAAGCAGAGCCAGGAGTAAAACCTGTTCCCATCATTCCAACTGGAAAATCTTAAAATTCACAGCATACTAGGCAGAGTAATCAGAAAGGTTTTGGACTATTATGAAAATTAATAAGCCCTAGACAAATACGATGTCAGTCTAGGCTGAAAAATCTTAAAAGCAATGATGTCATTGTTCCCATGTAATTGAAATGCATCCCCAAACAAAGCTCAAAAACTGTATAATATTACATAAATATGCTGCACTCAATGAAGTAAAATTCACCGTGTCTACCATCCAATCAGGGACTATCACACACGCAAAGAACAGGAAATTATCACAAAGAATGAGAATACAAATGAGTCAATCAAAATCAACCCAGAACGGATGAATAGGTGAGGATGAACAAAAAAGGTCGTTAAAATTATACTCTATTAACATGTTTCAGAGATATATAGAAAACAAAGAAGGACACAAATCAGACTTCTAGAGGTGAAGACTTAAGTCTGGTGGAGGGTGGGAAAGAAGTGGCTAAGGGCAGAGAGTGGGAACTGAATTGTAACTAGGAACAAAATTGAGGCTGAGATCTGTTCCCTGATGGGAACGTACATAGTAAGGAGTTCCTAGTGATCTTTAACCGACCTAGACCTCATGTCTATCTAATTAGTACACCATGAATAGAGTTTTTATGAAGCATCTTGGGGAAGAGGCATGAATACAAAGGGAAACTTATACTGGGGTGCCAGAACTGTATATACACGTGCTAAGAGATGCTATCTATGCATTATATATTATGTACATGCTCTAAGCACCTTTTATAATTATAGAAGTCAAACTTGACTTGTATTCCTCTTTTTTATGAGTATATATTATTACAATTTTAATAGAGTTATTTCCTTTCTTAAAACGGGTATACTTTTTTGGCACCCTTGCTATAAACAACCTGTTGTGTGACCCTTTATATAATCTGTTTTATAAACCTACACTGTCAATCACCCAAAGTTAGAAAAGGACAACCAAACCTTCCAGGATAAAAGCAGGATGAATGCGCGAGGTTATAAAATGCAAGTTGTGCTCAGACTCCTGGTCTTTCTCCACTTCTGGAGACTAACCTATTCATTTCTCTTTGGAATATATTTTAATTAGCTTCATTACTTTCACTTTGTAAAGCTTTATTTTTTCTTGTAGTAAACTGTTTGTGTGGGATTGCTTTGTACCCATATCTGTGTCTCAACTCGGTACCAGTGCTGATTCTTCACACTGGGAAATGGGAGAGCAGGCAATGTCCAGACAGACCTAACAGAAACCATAGTGGATGTGATGAACATTTTACTGGAAGGGGATGATGGCAGATTAGGCATTAAAGAAGAAAATACTTCTGAACTTGAAGAGAAAGCAATAAAGCTATACACAATGAAACTATTATAATAAAAGACAAAAAAACTCAAAAATAAATAAAATAAACAGGATTAATAACATATGTATAACTGGAATCAATTAAGAAAGAATCACTGGGGGGCTTAAATATATGCTAATATATTTAAGTGCTAATATATGTATAACTGGAATCAATTAAGGCAATACAAAGGAGAACAGAAAAAATATTTGAAGAAATTACAGCCAAGATTATTCAGTGAAAAGTTACTATATTTTTAATAACTTTATATTTGATATTTTAGGAAACAGTAATAAAATAAACATGTAAAAGATTAGAAATTACTTAAATGTTTTTACTTTTGTGATGGCTACTGTTTTTATTTTGAATTACCTAATTAAGAACACCATAATCATCTTAGTGTTTTGTGTCTTTCAATGTCTTTAGCTCTGTTGGTGAATCCTCAGATTGCTTTATTTCTAGGTACCTGAAGATTTCAACATATTTTTATGCAAACAGAGTTCTTTACAGGCCATCCCCAGGATCGGTTCTGTAGGGTTATTTTTCATAATTTTGTTTTGTATTAAATCATAGCTGTGTACATTAATGAATTTGGGGGGTACAATGTGCTGGTTTTATATACAATTTGAAATACAATGAACTGGTTAACATAGCCTTCATTAAACTTTCTTAACTATTGTGTTAAGACATTTGTACTCTATACCTAGTAGATTTGACATGTACCCTTGTAGAATGCACCATAGGTGTGGTCCAACCAATATCCTCCCTCTACCCATCCTCCCCCATCACCACCCCTTACACTTCCCCCTTTATCTTGAGCTGTAGTTGGATTATAGCTTTCATTGGTAGTGGGGTTGGTTACATATTGCTTTCATAGTAGAGCTGAGTACATTGGATACTTTTTCTTCCATTCTTGAGATACTTTACTGAGAATACTATGTTCCAGCTCCATACATGTAAACATAAAAGAGGTAAAATCTCTATCTTTTTTAAGGCTGCATAATATCCCATGGTGTACATATACCACAATTTATTAATCCATTTATGGGTCAATGGGCACTTGGGCTTCTTCCATGACTTAGCAATTATGAATTGGGCTACAATAAACATTCTGGTACAAGTATCTTTGTTATAAAGTGATTTTTGGTCTTCTGGATATATACCTAGTAGAGGAATTGCAGGATCAACCTGCAAGTTAGGGTGGGTTCAACATACATAAATCTATAAATATAATATACCACATAAACAAAACAAAAAACAAAGACCATATTATTCTCTCAATTGATGTAGAAAAAACTTTTGATAATATCCAGCATCCTTCCATGATCAGAACACTTAAAAAAAAGGTATAGAGGGTGGTGCCTGTGGCTCAGTGAGTAGGGCACTGGCCCCATATACCGAGGGTGGCAGGTTCAAACCCAGCCCTGTCCAAACTGCAACAAAAAAATAGTTGGGCATTGTGGCGGGCGCCTGTGGTCCAAGCTGCTTGGGAGGCTGAGGCAAGAGAATCATCTGGGGTCAGGGGCTGGAGGTTTCTGTGATTTGTGTCATGTCATGGCACTCTACTGAGGATGGTAAAGTGGTATAGAAGGGACATTTCTTAAAATGATAGAGGCCATCTACAGCAAACCTACAGCCAATATCATAGTGAATAGATTAAAATTGAAAACATTTCCACTCAGATCAGGAACCAGGCAAGGTTGCCCTTTGTCTCCTTTGGTATTTAATATTGTAAGGAAAGTCTTAGCCAGGGAGAGGAGGGAGGGAGGAGGTGAGTGGAGGGAGGGGTCCTGGTGGAATTACACCTGCGGGGCATCTTACAAGGGTATATGTGGAACTTAGTAAATGTGGAATGGAATGTAAATGTCTTGGAATGGTAACTGGGAAAATGCCGGGAAGGCTATGTTAACTATTGTGATGAAAATGTGTCAAATGGTCTATGAAGCTAGTGTATGATGCCCCATGATCATATCAATGTACGCAGCTATGATTTAATTAAAAAAAAAAAAAAAAGTCTTAGCCATCGCAATCAGGAAAAAGAAAGCAATCAAGGTTTGTTCTTAAGTTGGATTTGTATGTATGTTGGATTAGGCATTTGTATGTATGTTGGATTTGTATGTATGTTGGATTAACTATAATGGCTTCTGTTTGTAAGTGTAGATTGTACGTAAGATGCATATTTGTAACTTGCAGACTGCCTGTACTTGGTTCCAACCTCAAAATGTACTGTTTTCTCTCAGATCAACATACTGATAAGAAATATCTTTGCTAAGAAACAATTCACTCCTTTTCTTTTTCCGAAATTTGGGGAAAGAAATCAGCAATAGACCTCTTTCTTGTTTTCTTCCTTCACTTTCCTCTCTTTCTCCATATTCTCTCTCTCTCTCTCTCTCTCTCTCTCAATGTCTAATGACACTTGACATACAGGTGTTATATACTTATCCTTTTAAGTCTATAGTGCCCATACCCTGCTGACCAGTAAAAACCTTCTGGGAAAGGATAATGTGAACTTATTCCTGATTCCAGACACATTAAATCAGTCAGAAGTATAAGGTGTGGGGACCAGAAATCTTCAATTTAATAAAATTCCCATCTAAATTCCATGGTCTCCCAGTTTCAATATCAGGTTCAATGCTAGCAGGGTGAAATTAGCTTAGAGAATCCACTTATCACATTTTAGAGGGAATGTTGGAGGCAAATTTTTAAGTGCAGTTCCTTGACCACTGAAGAAACAAATTTTTCAGGTGAAGCATTTAATACTGTTCATTAAATCAGTACTAAAACTGAGTAAAATCTATAAATTAGCTTGGGATATATCATAATAAGTAGAATGCATTATTTAAATTGGAAATAGAATAATTCCAACTTATAAATTACATTTATAGGCATTACTTTAAGTACTGATAGAGAAAAATAATCCATGAATCGATATTGGATATTATAAACTTCTATAATTATCAATAATTTCTATTAGATATAGAATTTTGTATTATTCATTTGTCAACAGTAAGAAAATCTATATAATACAGCATCCTTCATTATTTGTCTGAGATACCACATTACTTTTATAATTTAATCAATTATCTAAAGGAACTGGAAAGTAATATGTGTTTATTTATATTATATTAAAACCATAAAAATATTTTCTATAAGAGAATTTTAACACATTTTGAATTGTTTTGTTGGCTTATGTAATATTACTTTAAAAAATCTACTCAAGATTTTTTTAAAAAATCTGATTCTACCAACTCTACCAAGTCTTTAAAATTCTTGACTCAAAATCTCCAGTGTTTAAGTATTGTTATTATCTTAAGTAATAATGGATTAAAGGACTTATATGATATTATAAAAATAGAAATTGATTTTAATACCAAGAATTTTGACCCTTAGATAGATTCATTAAGTAACAATAATTTTATTTATATGGGAGCAAAGTCAAAACTTTAATATAGAAAACACAAAAAATAGTTTTGTGCAAAAGACAAATAAAACCTGCAATTTCAAATGTTTACTGATGAAGAAGGAATACAGGTACTGTGTTGCCATTACTTCTAAGATTAGTAGTATTGTATAATTTTATAACTGGAAGAACTTCCAAGTATCCTGGCCTGGAACTGATGTTTTTCACTAATTATCTACCTATCTATCTAGTTAACCTGTCACCTGTTTAGTCAGTAGACACATACTAAGTATTCTTTGCATTGTGCTATGAAGCAGGGCACTTTGAAACATTGCTATGTGAAAATTGATACATTGCTATATGAAGTATAAATTGCTTTAAAATTGCTGAAAGAATGTGTCATAAGTTTTAAACATCTTCGATCCAGGAACACAGAATCTGGAAACTTACTCTAAAGAGAAATTAATGCACATGTTTAACAATTTAGCAAGAGTGGTGTTCACTCAATCATTGTTGAGAATAAACAATAAAGCATACTAAATAATATAATGTTTTGTTAGCTGACTTTATCAACAGGAATGTGGGGACACAGAACCTCTCAGTAACTGAATCTAAAGAATGTTTTCCCTCATATTTTCATGTTGTGATAGCACAGAGGTCCTGTCCTCCCAAGAATGAGGTGTGTGGTTTGAGGCAGCTCTCGTGAGTGGCTGTTGGTTATTTTGAAGCTCTCCCATTCTCAGGATCATCATTTGTCTTATTAATTCCCTTTATTTCTTCCTGCTAAAATGCTGATATTAGGCAACTCTTCTGGCTCTTGTTGGTTTGTCTCTATTTGTCTAATCTTTGTGTGGTATTTTGAAGAGATACATTGCAACAGAATTTATTGCAAACATTGTCCATTAGTGTTCTACATAGTTTTATATGAAAATTAGGGAGAATTAAAAATTAGAATTCTGTCATCTATACCATCTTTTAAGAATTCATTTACCTCTTATTTGAACTTGAGAAAATTGGTTTGCTTCTGGCTAAAGAATAGGTGGAAAAATTGTGACAACATTTTTTATCCTAAATTAAAACTGAAACAATAGGAAAATAAACATCTTACCACATACATCCATACTTTAGTGATAGAGGTAATGAATTCCTTATTTGACAGCCATAATGATCAATAGAGGTTTTTGCTTTAGATGCTCCTTGAAATGTCTTTTTGACTTTTGTTTTTATTGTGTCTGATTACTATGGCATGGTTATCTTTGAAGTTAACTAAAGTCTAGAGTATGTTATCTAGAATTCATAAAAACTGCATGTGTGAAAGAATGTAAAAATTTTCATTAAAGGCATGCAAATACTGGGAACAGACTTATAAAACTGCTGCCTATAAGGAATGCATAGATTTGACACAGTGCCACAAATTTGCATGTGTGACTCTGAGTCATATACTTCATTCACAAATTATATTAAAAGAATTTTAAGTCAATAATTATCATGCTAATAAATTATACATTATTGTTTAATGATAAGATTGAATTAAGATTGTAGTACTCTATAAGTCAATTCTGGAATCACAAGAATAACAGAAAAACAGTATATAATGTTGAAATATTTAGAAAATGAAACTACTACTACTACTTTTACTACTTGTAAAAGCAGTAATAATATTAGCTAAAAACCTATAATAGTTTAGATCCTGTAATTTTTCACACAAGTTTTTATTAATGCAAGTAATATGCACATAACAACTGCCTTGGTTTTACTCTTTAGTCAGTTTTAATGATTATGACTAATGTCTTTTACTATGTTAACAAAATTGAAAGTTCAGTAACGTTGAATTGTAACCTCCTTGCATTAGCATGGAACAGAGGGCTATATTAAGCTTATAGAATTTTATACAAACCATAAGCATAATAAATGCTTACTGCCTTTATGTGTATTTGCAACTTGGGGAAAAAGAATTCCAACTTGCTATATCCACAATTTCATGTGTTTCTTTGAACTTGTTGAGGGCACAAAGGGGCCTTGGGAATATTAAAATGCTTTTTTATTTCTCCACAAACAAGCTAGGAAAGGGAAATTTCAAAAAGCCAGGACCTAAAATTCAAGCCTTTAAAAAGGAAATCTACTGAATTGGTTTAAGTGGGGGGACATCTTCTCATATTGTCCCACAGAATATCCTGCCACTCCAGGCTGTTAATGAAGCTCCACGTAATTTACTCATGAATAAAGCTGGCTTTATGCACCACCTGTTCAACTCTTCTACTTTGTGATACTTTCTCCAACCACCTTCCTAATGATTTTGTTCTATTTGTTAAAATAGAAACAGCAATTCTTGCTTCTGCATGTGTCACATTTTATATGTATTAACACAGCCTGAAACAGTTTGGCAAGCCTTATATATCCTACGAATAAAAGGTAATATAATGACAATACTTCATCCCATAGAATAGTGAACTTCTACATACACACTGTCTTTGTAGATATTCCTTTTTGTGATTATTCATTAGATAAAAAGCTGTACTTGAATAGTTAGAAAAAATGGTACTTTTAGGGGAAAATGTTGAAAAAATCCTATGCCTAATTAAGGGTGCATGCCATCGTGAACATCATCATGTTTGAGTTGAAGGCCACAAATAATGAATGGCTTAAATGAGAAGACATATAATGGATACTTGTTCTTCCAAGTTTAATGGGAATTTCACATGATTAATTTACTGGCAGTATATAAGAGTATATCTGATTTTATTATATGATTTTTTTCTATTTAGAATCTTTAAGTGTCTCTGAATATATCTAGACACATAAAGAGTTGTATAACGTCATATGTGTTTGTATATTTAACGTGATATTATGGATTTTTAAGTGAATACTCAACATGCAAAATCATTCCAGGAATAAATTGTTCCCTCTATTTTTAGTAATTAAGAAAGTTCATTTGAAAGTTAATGTCTGTGACTGTCAAGGGTGAAATGCTAATATATTAGCCTCAGGAAGGGACATGATTTTCCTGGCTGTTTTACTTGAAGTCTTTATAAATGTGTGTTATGCACCTTACAAATTATCATTAGAAATGTCCAAATGTAAGAATTCTGCACTCAACTGAATTGGTAGCAATCTACAAAATGCTATTTTTAAATCTTTAAATTTTAACTGTCTTCTGTAGCTTTATGTATACTCATATGTCATTAATTTGTTTATGAGATACTGGTTTTAAATATATATTTAAAAATTCAAAAGAATGTATTATCATAAATACAAGTATTTATAGTTACAATATTTGCTTTTATAAGCAATTTGGGAAGTAAGCATTTGAAAGCCTCACTCTAGTCTCACACTAAATTCTAGTCATATACTGAGGATTTTTCTCCTTCTTAATGTATTCATAAAAGTAATTGTCTTCTGAACAAACTACTAGATGTTTCTGACCTGCTATAACTTTCAGGAATTAGAGTGATACAAGGAGAGAAGAAATTTCAACCATCATTAATCAATGGATTACTTTCTTTTAAAAGTCAAAGTAAAAGGCATTCATTAAATTTAGCAATGGTGCTAAGTGCATTTCAAATTGTAACGATCCATAGTTCTTTCCTTAATTGCATTTTCTCACGTAAAGGTAAGCAAGTATAGAATAATCTGATTACATAGGCTTCTAAGTTTTATTAGCATGTACAATTTTTTAAAATGACAATTTAAAGATGTGAAAATAGTTTTATTTCTTTATAAAATTGAATTAATCCAATAATCTAGTCAGTAATTTAATCAATAGCAACATTAATTCAACTCTAATAATATTATGAGTACTATTTGCTTAATACTTTTAGGGGAACATTCAAAACATAAAAATAGAAGGTTTATCATTTTTCATCTGAACCGTGATAATACAGAACAAGATAAGTAATTAATGAATAAATTAATTTATTCATTAATTTATAAAATAACTTTCTAATGTTATCATTTTCCTTATTATTAATACATGATCTCACAATGTGATTAAGTGTTCTACCTGTCATGACAAATGTTTAGTGCTGTTGTAGATAAAAAAGTCTCTTTAAATAAACAGTGTGTCCATTGACACAAGCTCATTAATTGCAGCACACTAGTGAGATGAGTCCAGGCATTAAATTTGAAAATAATTTGTTTTCCATACTGGTGGGAGATATACTGTGAGATATGGTGCGTCACTAAACCTCGGTTTCTACTTACAGAAATCTATAAAAACTATATAACCAACAAGTTGGAATGAATACAATATTTATGTAGTGGATAGCCTAAGGTGTTTGTTTGTTTGTTTGTGTGTTTGTTTTGAGTCAGAGTCTCACACTGTCACCCAGGCTATAGTGCCCCGGTGTCAACCTAGGTCACAGCAATCTAGAACTCCATTTGAGGAATCTTCCTGCCTCAGCCCCCTGAGTACCTGGGACTACAGGCACCTGCCAGAATGCCTGCCTTGCTTTTTCTATTTTAGTAGAAATGGGGTCTCATTCTTCCTCAGGCTGGTCTCAAAATCTTAAGCTCCAGGGATACTCCTGGTCTGGCCTCCTACAGTGCTGGGATTATAGATGTGAACTACCACATCAAGCCTAGAGTGTTTTTAATGACTTGAATTTAGAATAGCTGTAGATTTAATATACAAGAAGTTTTCATGTATCTACACCTATGAACCTTATCAGTAGTATGGTACATATTGACATATTTATTATTAACCAAAACTCATACTTCACTTAGAAATTTTTGGTTTTTACTTGACCTCTTTTTTCTTTTCCAGAATCCTATTCAGGATACGACATTACATCTGATCATTTTTTCATAGGTTTCTCTAAACTATGAAAGTTTCTCAGACTTTCCTTGTTTTCCATGACCTCAGCAGTGATCAAGTATTATGCAGAATGACCCATACTGAGCCATAGTTTCCTCATAATTGGACTGGAGTTAAGGATTTGGGGGAAGAAGATCACGAAAAGGGTCTGTCAGGTTCTCATCATATCCAGGGCATGTGCTATTAATGTGATTTATCATTGTTGATATTAACCTTAATTGCATGGCTAAGGCAGTGTTTATAAAGTTTATTTACCCTAAATTTACTCTTTCCTTTTTTACCCTTTACATACTCGACTCATTGGAAGGCTGTCACTCTATACAACCCACACTTAACAAAGAGTTGTATTCCACATTTTGGAGAGGACCATATTTACATTTATTTGGAATTCCTCTGCTCTAATCCATGTAGTACTGGATTCGAGGTGGAAACAAT
Organism: Loris lydekkerianus; assembly: GCA_963574355.1. Taxonomy (NCBI): domain Eukaryota; kingdom Metazoa; phylum Chordata; class Mammalia; order Primates; family Lorisidae; genus Loris; species Loris lydekkerianus. Next base: position 12,346 of record CAUYPK010078362.1, on the reverse strand, counting down.
ACATCCTCATATGTAGCTGTGCAACAGAGTTTTGATTATTCTCTCCATTTATTTGTTTATCTGATCATGTTAATATATTTTATTAATAAAATATATGTATGGAGATTTATATGTATGGAGATTTATTTTGTAATTTTGACTATAATTTTTTAAAAAACTTACTTTGTTCAAATTGTTTCCTCTTGGCTACTGAGCATTCCTTCAGTTGCCACTTTGCCCTTTTGACATGCTCCCGTAGTTTTGTTTTAGTTTTGTTTTTAGCACTTACTTAGTTTCTGGCACTACAAGATCTTCAAGCTCATCTTGTGCATGTCCTGCCTCAGTCCCAGACCAGCCATTTCCATTTGCTTCAATGAGCCCTGGTTCCTTTTATCAGAGAATAATCTTAGAAATCAAGGAACTTTGAATGGTTTGAATGGTTTCAACAATGAGGTATGTATTAACATGTGGATAGTAACCTGTGTGTATGCACTTATATCTTTGTTTGTATGCATGTTGTCCATATCCATAGTAAGCTAACAGTGAATTCAAACTGCTATCATGAACTCTAGAGCTACAAGAATCATTCTAGACTTCTCCTTTTGCTTCTCTGTAACCGATACTGCTTCTCTACACAGATACTGAAATTCCTGTCCCCCAGCATCTGTCATCCATTTACTAAATAGTTTAATTTTGGTATACAGAATTATTGGTCAAAATATTAACCCAACCCCCTATGGTTGCAAGTTTTGTCACCTAGAATTCACTGCTTATTTACTGCTGCTTTTGCCCTTAGTCATACAGTCTCCACTACTTTCCAAATTTATTTAGGTATCTCTTTTCCCCTTAACTACATCTAGTAAAGTTATTACATTTGTAACACAACTAGATTAGTTTATCATACACTACTTTTCATTTTGGCATTTCCTTACATATTAAATGATTTTCAAATTTGCTCACATTAAGGTTCACTCTTGATAGGGTAAAGTTCTATGGTTTGGGGCAAATGCAGAATGTTGTGCACAATTATTGTATCATACAGAGTAGTTTACTGATCTTAAAAATCCCTTGTTTTGGGTGCTGCCTGTGGCTCAAAGGAGTCGGGCGCCAGCCCCATATGCTGGAGGTGGTGGGTTCAAACCCAGCCCTGGCCAAAAACCACAAAAAACAAACAAACAAACAAAAAAACTCATTTTTCTTTTATTCCTTCCTCCACTCTGAACCCTTCACAACTGCTGATCTTTAAATCAACTCTTTACCTTCTAGAGTTCCATGTACATGGGTCATATAATATACAGTCTTTTCAGACTACTTTACTTGACTTAGGAATTTTGTGTTCTTCAATTTTACTTTATAGCTCTTTCCTGGGATTCCTTGTTCAAAAATTCCTGTTTAGTTTTGTCTCTTGTTTTGGATTTTTCTCTTATTTATTGATTTTTGATTATGTATTTTTTTCCTCTGTAACTCACCCCCAAATCATTAGTTTAACTCTCCTCCTTTCCTTATTGCATAAAACAATCTATATATGTAAAATAGTCAATAGCAACTTTGCTATTTACTTTACATTAAAACACAAAATTAATAGCTTTTAATTGTGTTTAAAATTATTTGCATAAAATTTACACTTTACAGTGTTCCTTGTTGAGGATTTTCCTCTTACATTTTTATTTTTTCTTTCCCTTGTTTCAAACTATTCATTTTCTTTTGTAAAGTTTATCTTCCTTTTTTCCCTTATATTACCCATTTTGTGTTTCATTTGAAAATATATTTTACTAACTGTTTGGCTTTTGATTTTTTTACTTAATTTTGTTCACATTGAGTTTATCTGCCCATCCTCCCTTGATAGCAGAAACTTTCGTGATACTTTAATCATTTGCTATCCAGATTATAATAATATAAAGTGGTAAATATAAAGTGTCTCATGGTAAAAAGTGGTAAATACAAGAACTTAATGAGATAACCTTTTCCAAATGTGGTCAAAGGGCAAGAAAAAGGACTGGCTATTAGAATTCAAAAATAAGTAAATAACTGTATGAAAAGTCTGCTTAAAAGCAACTGTATTAATAGATAGATGGAACAGAAAGTTTGTTGGGTACAATTTGCAGGGAGCTGGGAGAATATATATTGTGATCCATTCTTCTCCTTCCTCTTATCTTCTGCCAGTATTTTCTACAACCAAAAACATCAGGAAATCAGATGGCATATGGATCCACTTATATTGTACACTCATTTCAGCCTCTTGGAACAAATAGCAGATTCAAGAAAAATAGAGCTTGGTGAGGTGCCTCACCCCTGTAATCCCAGCACTTTGGGAGGCTTAGGTGGGAGGATTACTTGAGGCTAAGAGTCAGAGGCTTCAGAAGCTATTATACTTCCCCTGTACCTCAGCCTGGATGACAGAGATGTCCTGTCTTAAAAAAAAAAAAAAAGAAAAAGAAAGAAAAAGAAAGTAGCATCTTTTTAATGAGATTTTGACTGTTTTAAACAGCACTGTTTAACCAGGACACATCTCTTTGCTTCTTCTTGATCATGATCATTCCCTATTAACTCAATCTCTAGCTTAATTGACTACCAAAAAAAGAGGAGGGCTATCATAGGTTATCAGACGAGGGAGAAGTATACTTCTTTTCAAATTATCTATTAAAGGATCATATCCTTTTTCTACTTCCCCCCTATTTTTGGATTATGAGTATGTGTGGACTAGTCAAAACAATTTGTGAGACTCTTCCTCTTGCCCACGCTTTCCTAAGATACAGGATAGCTAGTTGCCTGATAATCTAAGGAAAGCTTAGATCATCTCTCACATACTTCTCTTCTCTTTGTTCTTTCATACTATAGCGGAGCTTGGGGAAAATATCCCAGCTGGAGAAGACATGACATGAATGCCCCTGACCAGCCTTAATCTAGAAACATAGAGGAAAAAAGAATCTCTCTTTCTCTCTCTCTTTTTCTGCTTAAGATTTGTTTTATTTGGAAAAATGGTCATTTTCTCCCTGTTAGTATAGCTATTTCTAAGGCTTGGTTTTGAATAGTAAGATTAGGGAAAGGGTCTTAGGCTTGGTTATAGAGAGAGATGACTAAGGAAAATGTCAGTGGCCAGGCATTTTTGAATTCCTAGCCTAATGCTATCCCAAGTCTCCTTTCTTATGTGTCACTACTAACAATGGACTAGGTAAATAAATGATACTACACATTGCACTAAAAATTTTTGAATAATAAGACACTATTATGCTACTTTGATCATTATTCTATCTCTTTAAGCATAATCAAAACTACTGGGCTCTACTTTTTAAAACTGAGTATCAGTTTATGTATCAGTTAAATATATCCATTTAATTTTAGAGTTCTGAGAGCTTTGAAAATCACATGGTGTATACACCATAACAATCAAATTAAGGAACCAACCACTTTATAATCCTCCTGAGTTGCCCTTTGTTCTTATCTACTCAAATAACCTGCCACCCCAGCCCCTGCATAACCCTATAACTATATCTTGGCAAGAATGTTGCTTTTTTTTTTTTAAATTTTGGATTAATATAAACATGCATACAAACTACTTTGTTGTCTTTGTTTCATAAGATGAAAGCAAGAATGTTATGTAAATAGAATCATAGAATATGTAGCCTTTTGAATTCTCATTTCACACATTTCACTCTTACACATGTTGTTGCATGCATCAGTAGTATTTTATTCTTCCTTATCGATGAATAACATCTTATTGTGTACTGTAACGTGGCTGGTTTATTCATTTCCCATTTAAAGAATATCTGGGTTGTTTTTAGCATTAGAGGTTAAAAACATGACCAATATCAACATTCACATTTAGGGTGTAAACATAGGTTTTAACAGTCCCAATGATATAACTTACTTGGCATAATGTCTATTGAAATTTCATACCTCATGTCATTGAACTGTAAATTTGCGTATTTTTTAATTATAAGAATTATTTATACTCCTCCACCCACTTGGAGATTTGCATTTTCATTTTATTTAAGGAAGTTCTGAAAAATAAATGATTTTTTTTTCTTTTGATAAAGTTCAAGTTATAACTTTGTTATAGGAACAATATTCCATTTATTAAAGGAAGTTCTGATAAATAAAATATTTTTTTCTTCTTTTGATGAAGTTCAAGTTATAACTTTGTTTCTTTTACTGATCATGCTGTGTAGCAGAACTTTACTAACCTATGGTAATGAAGATTCTCTCTCTAGTTTTCTTCTAGAAGTTTTGTAGTTTTATATGCAATTTTGTGAAATATTATGATGTTAAATACAAGTAGTCAGAACAGACAGGCCTACCCACCTTCTAGATCTTAGAGGGAAAGCACGTTATCATTCACGATTAAGTATGATGCAAGCTTGAGGTTTATTTTAAGATGCCCTTAATTAGGCTGAGAAAAATCAAGCTTTTCTCTTTTTCATCCTTAGCTAAGAGCTGTTACTAAGAACGCATATTTAATTTTGTCAAAGATTTTTTTATGTATCAGTTGAGATGACCTTATGATTTATTCTTTAGTGACATGATAAATTAAGCCATTTAAATTAATTTTTCATACAATCAACTTATTCCATCAACTTTCTCTTACCTTTTTTTCCCCTCAAATTCACTAATTCTCTAACTATTAAAATTATCCCCCCTTATTTTTTTTTACATGTTTGGAGTTTTATTTGCTCCTATTTTACCAGTTTCTGAAGAAGAAAGCTTAGGTAACTGATTTAGAACCATTCTTCTTTTAATATCAGCACTTAATGTTCTACATTTATCCCAAAATTGTTGGTCCAGCTTATAATTTTTATGACATTATAAATATTTTCCAATTACTTTTGTGATTTCCTTATAGACTCATGGACTATTTAAAAGTATGTTGCTTAATTTCTAAGTATGTATAAATTTTCCACATATCATTCTGTTATTGATGTCTAGATTAATTATATTATATTCAAAGAAAAGATCAGGCATAATTTTTTTTTAATTTATTAAAATTTTCTGTAAGGCAGAGTATCATGTGTCTTTGTGAATATTTCATGTGCAGTTGAAAAGAATTTGTACTTTCCTTCTATTGATAGCAATCTTATATAGAATATTGCTCATATTGTCTACATTCTTGTTGATTTTCCATCTACTTGTTATATTGTTAGGCAGAGTATTACTGTAGCTGTAGATAGCAGTCTGTGAGATGGCAGAGCCCTCACAGCCTGGGGAACATTCAGAGAATGAACCCCCAACTGCTTCTCCCTCCATTCCCAAAACAGCTATATTCCTTTCTTCTTGCTCCCTCTGCCAGAAGTCAGATAGCCCTTTCTTTGTCGAGTTAACTGTGCAGAGATCCTTGAGATCTCTCCCTTTTTTCTGCTTGTTATATGCTAACAAAGTTAAGCAGTAACCACTAAGTCACATAGTTCTTCCTTTGTTTTGTTAACTATGCTGGGATCATCATGCTCTTTCCCTTCTTGCTTCTTGTCATATGTTAACAGCATTGAGTAGAAACCATTAACAAGATGGTTTGTATTTGTTAAAGTTATTTACATTTTCCTATTGTACTATAAGACCAAAACTATGTCTTGTGTTTATGCTATTTTCCCATATTGTCTATGCTACCTCCCCTGAACAATCCTGTTCAGATACTATAAAATAAAACTGATTATCTGTTTTGTTGCTGGCTGCAGCCATCAGCTCAGTCAGTCCTCCCGGTCCCATTCATTTTTTCCATATCTTCTCTTGTGCTGTATTTTCCTCATTCCCCACCAGTTCCACTCTGGTTCCCTTCCCTTCACCTTGCTGGTTCACAACATGTAGCCAATTAAATATATAGATTTTTCTATGTCTCCTTTCAGTTCTATTTAATAGCTTTTATTTAATGTGTTTTGAAGCTCTATTGTTTGATGCACACATATTTTGTATTGTTATCTCTTCTCTGAGATTTGACTCATTTTTCACGTGTAATTGATTCTTTATTTCTGACAATATTTCATGTGCTGAAGTCTCCTTTTTCTGAAGTTATTATAAATACTCCAGCTTTCTTTTAATAATGTTTGGATTGTGTGTCTTTATTATTATTTTTAAATTTATAGCATGTATTCTTTGTATTAAAAGTGAATTACTTGTAGACAGCATATAGTTGGATCTTAGTATTTTATCCAGCCTAAAATAAATTTGTTTGGTTAATATGCTTAGACCATGAATAGTCACTATTAATTTTGATATGGATGAAACACAATATTTCAGGAAATATCTAGCCCTGACATGCTGTGAATCTACTTCCTAGTGGCCTAGTGAGGTTAAGAAGACCGATGGAAAATTATTAATGTTACAGAACATTAATATAGAAATAATAGACAAATACAAAGATATAGTTTTAAGAGCCGTGGGGATTTGGGAGGCGACACACCCTTCTTTGTGAAGTTTCTAGTATGCCGTGTCGAGTATCAGGCTAGCTTTGCATTTATTTCATATAAAAGTGTTACAGTCAGAAATCTCATGTGTCAAGGAAAATAATCCCATCATGGTTCTTGCTGCACTTGCATTTCTACTAACTAAACTAATTCTACAACTAATTACATTAATTGTATGGATTTACTTGCTACTTTTTATTGTTTTAAGGTATTTATGGTCTTAAATACAAACAGAGTCTTGACAAAGTAGTCAATTAGAGGCTGACTCAAGGAACAAACCCTAGCTGACCCACAGTAACACATCACAGATGGGATTTTTTAAAATATTTTTTTTCATTTTTTTATTAAATCATAAGTGCATAGATCATGTATACATTAATGCATGTATGGGGTACAATGTACTAATTTCATATAGAATTAGGAGTGTTTACATAACACTGGTTGGGATGTTTTCATACTCTGACAGCCTGTGTCCAGACAGATAGACTCCTCTGGTCGAACTAAAGTGACAGAAAGAAAGAGATATTTCATCTCCTTATCTGGTCTGAAGCAAATCTTCCTGTGTTGAACAAAGTTTAAATAGTCAACATTCTTTACTCCCATAAAGCACTCACCTGGAGTAATAGCTCCACCCTGGCAGAGAATGGCCTCAAGGCCTGCAGCCTGCAACCACAGCTGTGGGGGGAGGAGAGATATTCAATATGCCAGCCTTCAGAATATTAAAGTAACAAACTCTTATGATTTTCACTCAAAGCCGGGGAAATGCATACAAATTAATTAATTATCTTTTACTATCTCTTTTACTGTCTCCCTTTGTCCATATGCTGCTATTCTATTCCTAATCTATTAACAATTAATAATTGAATATTGTTTTCAAACTTATAAAATCATTACTAGTAATGCAAGCACATCAAGATATGATTCTTCTCTTAAATATTTCCACATGTACACTTCAAAAAATGTATCGCGTTGCTAGTGTTTTCTATTTTTTATCTTTATTCTTTACTTGCTTCTGCCTTCTTCTACCTTGTGTTTTAATTATACTTGTTTTTACCTCCACTATTAGTTATAATTTATACCTTTTCTTTTAATACTTGTAATAGTTTCCCCACGGTTTATAATAGACAGCTTTTATTAACCAGTGCTTATCTAAATAATATTGTACAATTTCACATAGCATAAGAATCTACTGTATATGTAGCATAAATATTTACCCAGAGTGGGAATCAACAAAGTTTAAAATATTTATTTGCTAATGTCCGGTATATATAGGCTTTCATTTAAATAAGCTTCTCCTAGCCAAAGATAAGAAAATATAAACATTGATAAGAAGTATAACTATAATTGATTATATTAAGCACAAATACATTTAAATCCTTGAGTTTAAAAAGATAATTTAAAATAGAGAAAACATTGGTCACTTTACAAGGGTGCAAGTGAATCTACTCAACATGTTCAAAATAATTATTAAATAAAAAATAAAAGTCTAGCATTTTCCCTGCATTTTTGGGATATCTTAGGTGCAGTGGTTCTCAACCTTCCTAAGGCAGCGATGTATTTTCCTTGTTGCAAAGGGGTCGAGACCCACAGGTTGAGAACCGCTGCTTAGGGTAACCAAATTGTCAATGAGAAAAAATTTATTCTTATGAATTATAAATCAAGGTAATGTATTTTAAAATGAATGATAATATTAAAATATCTGTATTTGTCAGCCTAAATAAAATGCTGCCTTTGGGCAATGTTCTAACATCATAAACATAACCTGGCATTTTATGCCTCCTAAAGGAAGTTAACAGTAACAGCTTTGAAGTGTTCTTGTTAAAAATTTGACCCAGAATCTTATCAAGCCTATATCTATGTCTAGTTACTCATTTATAGGACATGAAAGGGTAAAGAAACAAGTTCAGTTATACCACAGACAGACCATCTTCAAAGATTCAGAAAATGCTATGAGATAAACCACTGGTTTCTTTAACATATAAATTACAAGGAGAAAACAGAGGAGAGTGAAGATTAACCCATATATTGTACTGAAATAATTTGTCAACCAATTCCAAACAGCTGGGCTCCATTGACTCCTGATTCAAACTAGTGGTTGTCAACCACTAGTGCTTTAGCTCCTCAGGAAACGTGGAAATATCTGAAGAAAGTTTTGATTGTCATGAACTACGCGAAGGAATGCAAATTGCACCTAGGGGCAAAACCAGGAACACTGGGACATCTTTTACAGTGCCAAGGACAAATCCACTCCCTTACAAATAATGATCAGTGCTAAAATTTGAAGATGACAATAATGCTTTGGTTTAAAAAAAGAGGTCTAAATAAATGAAAATATTTGGTTTTTTATGCATGCTAAGAGGCATAGATTAAATTTTATGAGCAGTTCAAGGTAAATAGAGAAATAGTGGTTTTAATAAATAGATTCATTACTTTTACCACATTGATGCAGAGTGGTAAAAGTGATGCAGAGAGAGAGAGAGAGAGAAATAACTTATTAATTGAAATCAGTTTCAAAATCAGCTTTTCTATGGATCAAGTGTATGTAATGACTACAAAAGATGGGTAATAAGTGTTGAGAATATATTGCTACATGTTAAAATATCCCTCCCAAGATTTTACCAAATAATAAATTTTTCTAATGTGTTTTCTGAAGTTATTTATTTTGGATCAGTAGAATAATTATATGATTTTGACATTTTTTCCTAATAAAAATTTCTTAAGGAACAAGAGACAATTTGAATTAACAATTTTCTTACTTTTATACTATTTTTTCTGGATTGAAAACAAGAATATATACAACACTCTAGTGTATAATATACTCTAGTTAAAATTTCATAATTATTATTCATATTTATTAAGCATTGACTGTATTCAAGATATTCTGCTATGCATTTTGGACTCATAATATCATTTAATTCTCAGGCACATATTACCACACATAAAACTGTGAAAAAATACCAACCCTATTTTACATGTGAAAAAATGTTAGTAAGGTAAAAATGTACAATATTTTCTTTTGAAGAGGTGATAAAGCCAAATTCAAACCCGAGATTCCTGATTAAAACCCATTTCGTAAACATTTATTGTAAGGACACTGATGAAATCAAAGAAAAAATATTAATTAAAAAAATCCTGCTTCTCTATTTCATTTTAAGTGAGTTTTATAAAAACTATAGTATGTGGTTGATGGTAGTCACCTCTAATTGTGAAAACCTCACCATGTGAATTACACTATGCATATTGTTATAATAGAAGCATATTAAGTCTCAAAAGATACCCATTATTTTAATGTTTATTATTCTGATATGAATTTTCATCTTTCAATTTAGTAATGTGTTCTAAAAACATAAATATAGTTTGTGTCAAATTATTCATGTATCTCTGTAAACTATTTCTTCACTGTCTTTGGTTCTTATGACAAAAAATGTTCCTGGGAAGTTGCATTCAAATATATCATTGATCTCAAAGAAATATATTAAAGATGAATCAATGGCAAAAAAAAAAAAAAAAACCCAAAAAACTAAGTGATCTCATTTCCATAGAAATGGCCTCATTATGACTAAATACTGAAAATGCATGAGGACAGTATTGTTTAGAGTAAGTCTTGCAGCACTTTCCTTTACACTAACTCATATAAATATCTTCTCTCATGTTTAAAATTAAATGATTTGAATTCATCATGCACATGAGGAGCCATTCTCAGATTTTTCACTCTTAACTATTATTTCTATTATTTGTGCTTACAATGACAATGAACTGACCTGAGTAAAATATTTTGCATATTTTAAATAAAATATGCTTCTTTTCAAACTTATAAGCAATGCTTATCTTTTCTTTCTGCTTTTGATTTAACAAAAATGCAAGATGATAATCTTTATCTAAATCGATTGTTATAAAAATAAACACCTACCCTTTTCTTTGCCCTTTCATTAGTTCCTTATGCCTAGTAACTTCTATCAACCCAGGCATTCAAGTTACAGGAACACATAAATATGGTACATAAGGGCATCAGCGTTCATACACCTACTGATATAGTAAATATTGCTATTATACCCTCTAATACTTTTGTAAAGAAAACTTTTTTTTACAACTTTGCCTAATAATAGGTAAAGTAAAGGATCATCAATTTATCAGGCCTACAATTATAAAAATCTCATAATCATATTCTTTCAAAATGTACTTGTTACCTCTAATTCTCTTAAGAGCAAATATACATATTTTAAAGTCATTATTAATAAATAAATAAATATAAAACATAAAACATCTGCACAAAAACACTTTGTCACTTCAAACGTAAAAATCCAGAGAAAGATATGACCAAGATAAAGTGACTAGTAGTAAAAGTAATAGCATTATTTACAATAATTTTCTTACTTGAGACCTACTGTGTTCCATGGGTTGTACTAAATTCTTTATATGTAAAATACCAAGCCAATAATTACATGTGTATACAGGCCAATAATATTCTATTGAGATTATTCAATAAGTCTGTCCAAAAGTATATTGCAAGCAAGTAATAGATCTAAAATTTAAAACAATAAGCTTGACTTTAAGGTCTAGCTTTTGCAACTGGAGGGTGGGATAAGTCAACTTCATTTACTATAACATATATGGCAAACTGACACTTAAACAAAGCTTCTAGCTGAAGGTAGCCAATTATTGATCACATATCACTTGCTAATGTAAGTTTTTGGTTATTTTCCAATGCCAACAAAGGATTTTAAAAGTGAGTATAGTTAGGAATTGTTATTTGCTGTAATAATAGCATAATTTTTTGTCTTAATGCATATTGCTTCAAACACTTATGTCAAATGCCTCCATATGCAAGAAACTGAATTCTCTAGACAGCAAAAGTAAGGGAAAGTGTATCGGATAATGCTCGTACGAAACAGGCATAAATGAGCTATTCACAGCCTAGTCCAATCCATATCTTTATCTTTAGTCTTCATGTGCACACAATTCTAACAAATATATTTATCTATTTACTAGCTCACATCAAATTAGAAGTAATAAGGAGAGGGTGTAAGAGTGTTTGTAGTTAAAGTGATCAGAGTTTGTGACTGGCAGATGTAAAGCTCTAATCTATAAGCACACAATAACTTCATTAAAAAAAAAAATGTTCGGGTGGGTTGCTATCCATAAAAAGAATAATAAAGATTAAACTACAGATTATGACAGCAAAATAAATTTACTTTAATTTACTTTTTTTTTCAGTGAAAATTAATTTTGTTACTCTTACGCAACTATTCTGTAGAGCCAGAGTCATTTTCACTGTAAAGACCTCAAAGATAAGGTTTTAAATATTTCTCATGAAAAAGAAAAACATCCCTTATGTTTTTTTTTTTTTTTTTTGTCTGTTTTGTTTGTCTTTTTTGCAGTTTTTGGCCGGGGCCGGGTTTGAACCCACCACCTCCAGTATATGGGGCCGGCGCCCTACTCACTGAGCCATAGTATTCAGTCAATCTTATTTTATTTTCCATAACTTATCTCTTGCTTAGCTCTATTCTGTGGAAACATTGGGCTATAACTATATCCAAAATAAAAACGAACAAAGGGAATATGTACCTTCCATCAAAATTACTGTATCCATAATACAGCTACAAAAAAATCTACATTTCCAAATTGCTCACACACTGTGTGACACATATTAAAGGGTTAACAACTATATTACTATTATCATTACAATTTTAAAAATTAATGTTAATGTCATTATTAATAGTGGATCACGAGGGAACTCTAAAAAAAAGAGATGGCAAAAAGGGAGGCATCTGTTTATTTTTACAGGAGAAGTGCTGCTTTTATGCCAACAGATCTGAGATCGTGCAAAACAAGATCAAAACACTCCAAGAAGATCTAGAAAAGAGAAGAAAAGAAATTCTAGAAAATCCCCTGTGGACGGGCCTACATTGTTTTTCACCCTACCTTCTTCCCCTGCTCCCCTTATTTACCCTTCACCTTTGGGCCCTGTATCCCAA
>CAUYPK010078360.1:0-15115 GCA_963574355.1 Loris lydekkerianus | reverse complement strand
GTAAAATGTATTTAATATTTACTGTACGGGATTGCTATCGATACTTATTGGACATATTTGGGAGTTTGGTTAATTATTAGTTTGTTCTTGTTATTATAGTTAGCACTTGAAAACTGTACTGTCTCCTACATTTCTCCTCTTATCCATTTTATTGCTGTATGGGTAATCAGCACTACTATAAATATCCTCACAGTACAGTAAACACACATACACACAAACAAATGAGGCAAGAATCATTTGTACTTTGTGCCTTTAATAAACTGTGTCTCTTGATTGGAATGATATTTTTTCCAGACTGAAATTCTATAGTAATTCTAACAGAATTGGTTTTCTTGAATAAAGGTGCAGCAAATGAGACTATTTTCATAGGTAGTATAATCTTAGTGCCTTCATTTCAAAACAAAACAATGAGAATTTTAATTCTATGGAAATGTATTCTGTCCTCCCCTTCTTATGGGAATTTTCTCTCCCTACTTCAACAAGGTAGTGTCCATTGCTCCTACATGGCAGTGCCAATGTCCTTACATGGACATAGCAGTTACAAGAACATGATGTGTTCATACAGATTCTAGATCTTCAGCACAATCTTTTGGTTCAGGGATGAACAACTAGCTGGATAAATAACTGTTCTTTTGGGGAAAAATTTTTTTTACCTTTTTTTTTTTTTTTTTGAGACAGAGCCTCAAGCTGTCACCCTGGGTAGAGTGCTGTGGCATCACAGCTCATAGTAACCTCCAACTCCTGGGCTCAAGTGATTCTCCTGCCTCTGCCTCCCAAGTAGCTGGGACTACAGGCACCCACCACAAAGCTTGCCCTTTTTTTGGTTGCAGCCGTCATTGTTGTTTGGGGGGCCCGGGCTGGATTCGAACCTGCCAGCTCAGGTGTATGCGGCTAGTGCCTTAGCCACTTGAGCCACAGGTGCCAAGCCTTTTTTGGGAAATTTTTAACTTGGAACCAGTGTTCATCATCTTTAGCCTTGGGCCATGGTAAAGCTGAAGATGTGACATTGAGAGCTATTGGTGGCCTGTTTCCAGCCAGGTGGAGGAAGTTTGTCCAAAAGCATGAAGCCAATCTGAGGAGAGAAGCAGAGCTGAGGGACTGGCAGAGAGAGGGACTCAGGTTCTAGCAGTTCCTGAGGCCTAGCAGACCCCTCCTCTTCTTACAGTTTGTTCACATCAACAGCACATTTCTCCACCTAACTGTTGAGTTCTTGTCAATGGCAAGCAAGTGGTGGACTGACTCACAAATTCAAAGAGCTGTAGTGAGGACCAGTGCGTGACATGAAGTAAGGATGCAAAAAATGTTGGTTTATTACTTCTATGTTCTACACCCCAAATCTGGATGAAAAAAAGGCGAGGGCAATCCCAGAAGGGTATTACCATGTAGAAGGGAGAAGTGGTTAAAAGGTTAATTTTCCTATGAGCATCATATAGGAAGATATCTAAGGAAGGAGCCCTGGCTCAAGCTAATAATCCCAGCACTTTAGACGGCTAAGGAGGGAAGCAGGAGGATCGCTTGAGGCCAGGAGTTTAAGACCAGCCTGAGCAACATAGTGAGACCCACATCAAAATGAAAAATTAAAAAATAGCTGGGCAGATGTGGTGATGCTCCCTGTAGCCCTATCTACGCTGGAGGCTGAGGTGGGAGAATCCCCAGGAATTTGAGTTTGAGTTTGTAGTGAGCTACCAGGCCACTGCACTCAAGCCTGGGCAATCCAATGAGATCTTGTCTCAAAACAGGAAAAAAAAAAAAAAAAATCCCCCCAACCAAAACTGATACGGGACATGTGGCACCCCAGCCAGCTTGGTGGAGCTGGGGATAGGGTGGACCGGCTGCTTCAGGCTTGGCAGTGATGGTGCCCTGGCAGCGAGTAGAGGAACCAGCCCGCTGGAGGGTAGGGAGGGCTTCCCTCCCCTCCCCCCAAGGCAGGAGGGTAGGCAGGTCCCCTCTCCCCCGCAAGCTCCTGTAGCCGGAGGGGCCAGACAACTGCGGGGAGACATCAGCACCTTAGGTTTCCCTCCCCTTGCACTTGTGTCTGAATAGGAAACCCCCATTTTCTAGGCCTGGTCAATTTCAAGCAAATTTCCTAGGCCTGGGAATGAAAGGGATTGTAGCCATTCATTCATGACCCAGACGTGTTCCAGACAGGCTATCCCAGACAAGCTAAATGTAACTACACGGGGTCCCAGACACGCTAAATGTAACTACCGAACCCTGCTAAATGTAACTACAAAGAGCCCCATGCGACTATATATACCCCTAGACAAAGAGCTGGGAGTGAGAGAGAGAGCTTTTCTTTCCCGACTTGGCAGCTTTGGCGTTTTTGTATTCTTTTCTGTAAAAAAGTCCTGTCTTACCACTGATCTGTGGTCCGTGGATTCATTCTTCCAATCATGGAGACCACGAACCTACTAAAGAGGAAATTCCAGTATCAAAACGAGGGAGCTACCTTTACTTCAGGTACAACACAACATTCCCTAATTCTAACCTGGCTCTGGGCCTGGAGGGCAGAAGTACTTGCCCTTAAGTACTTCTTGTCTTTCCTTCAGCAAATCTGTCTTTCTTTCAGAATCTTTCTGTTACACATTTGATGGGTCTGATGGTCCAGATCTGTGCCTGTGCCTGTGCCCCTAGTCTCAGCCTGGCTGAGAAGTGCTCTGTCACAGCCTAACAGAGTGTGATCTCTTGTTGGGCTTGAGTGGAATGGGTGGAGGGTTGGGTAAAGAGGTGCCTTCAAATTTAGTTTCCAAGAAGGTAGAACAAACTTGTATTTAAGGAACAACTTAAATATCTATTCAAGTCAGCCCCTGAAACCAGTGGGTCTCCGCTGTTGTGCAAAGGTTCTTTTTGAAGGACTCCATTTCATTATTTTTATTGTAAGCCTTATTGTGATGAGGCTTGGGGGAGAGGTCTTCTCAATTCTTCCACTCAGACAGGAGAGGTTGCTACTAGCATTCTTAAACCTACTTGTGCTAAGTCATCTGCATATTGTTTAAACTTTTTTTTTGAGGTTGTAAAGTTTTTCTAATCAGACAATTCTACTGTGGTGGCTCTTCTATATCTGCATCCTCTAAGTATTCCTTCATTCAGAGAAAAAGCCAAAGATGATAGTGAGGAAGGGTGGCGCAATGAGGGCAGAACTCATCTTTCTTTCCTTCGCACTTCGGCTCTGGCCAAGTCGGCTTGCCCTGCCGGCATCTGCCCCAATTTCCCTTGGAGACAGATTATCCTTCAACCTTCAGGTAGTCCTTCCAACCAAATGCAAAAGTATCTTTAGGAAGAAGTGGTAAAGTCAGTGTTTGCCTTTTTCCTTTCACTGACCTTTTACTATTTCCCAAAAAACGTGCATCACAACTACCCTGGTGCTGAACAAAAATGTTTATTCCGGGTCTCTCTGTAGACAAGCGGTAGCAGAAGCGCGGGGAGTCGGGTGGGGAGGACGCGCAAGCTTGTACTTTTATAAGCGCCTCCAGCCACAGCTAAGCACCCTAAGGACCGGGCCTTTGTCTCGCTGATGCCTGGGTGGGCGCCAGACTCGGTGCTCTATGCTCTCGGCTCTCCGTCTTCTTTGTTCTCTAGATCCTGCCATCAAAGCTCAGATGCTGCTTAGATCT
Organism: Loris lydekkerianus; assembly: GCA_963574355.1. NCBI lineage: Eukaryota > Metazoa > Chordata > Mammalia > Primates > Lorisidae > Loris > Loris lydekkerianus. The sequence continues at coordinate 11,501 of CAUYPK010078360.1, read as the reverse complement.
CAGCCCCATTCTCCAGCAGACTTCGTGCTTTGCCCGACGTGGCCCAGTAGCCGCGGGGGCCAGCAGCCCCGCCCGGTACAGAGCCTTTTCCTTCCAGTTGTCAGCTGAACGCGCGCGCCCCCGGAAGTGACGCCACATGTCGTTGGACCGCTCCCGCCCCTTCCGCCTCGGAGCCCCGCCCAGGCCTCGCCCCTCGGCGGTCCCTGCCCCTCCCCCTCCCCTGTCGCTCGCTTTCTGTCAGCCTCTCTCCCTCTCCCTCTCCCCCTCTCTCCTTCCTCTCTCGCACCTGAACACACGCACCTGCCCGGGCCCGGCTCCCTCTTCCTTCTCCCCTCCTCCCCCTCCCTTTTTTCCCGCCCGGCCGGAAGGCTCGGGCCCCGGCCGCGGGAGCCTCGTGGCTGCGTCACCGCCGCCCCCCCAGACAAGATGGACACCGCCGAGGAAGGTAAGTCGGCGGCGCCCGCGCCCGCGCCCTCGCCCTGGGGCCCGCGTTCGCTCCCCGACCCGCGCGGGTCTGCGGCGCTGCGGGCCGGCGGCAGAATCGCGGTGGGGCGGGTGCCCGGGCCGTTTGTCCGCGGGCTGGTGCGAGGGGCGGCCGGGCCGCTCGGCGGGGAGCAGAAGGTGACCCCCCGCGCGTCCCCTGCCGTTTCCCGCTCGCGCCGACGAGGGGGGCGGGGACCCTTCCCAGGCCCAGCGTGTCGGGGCCGCGGGTTGCCCGGAGCTCAGAGCCGGGTGCCTCCCCCCGCTGCGGCCGTCGCGCCTTTCCCTGGAGGAAGGGGCCGCTGTGGTTGCTGTGTGAAGTACGGGGGCGTTTTATACACCCTTCCCCCACTCGGTTTTGTCTTTCTTTATGTCCTTTTGCCTACTGCTGTAAAGGCCCTAGCCCCTCGCCTTCAAACTTCTTTGTTGACTTGGAAACTTCGCGAAAAACACCCGCCAGGTGACGGCCGAGTGGAGTGAACTGACCCGTATTTAAAAACCTTGCCCTCTGATTGCCTAGCCCTAAAGCATTTGTTTACTAAGCCGGGAGAGGAAGGAGTAAAGACGTTAATCGGAGGAGGGAGGCTCTTTTGCTTTGGTGGTTTTTTTTTTGTTTTTTTTTTTTTAATCCTAGACACCAATAAGCAGGGTTTTGTTTTGCGATTGAGTGTGTTTTGGATGTGGTTATTTTGAACGAACTGATCCCTGTAAAGCGAATACACCAGATATGAAGAGCCGAAAAAAAAATGTATACTTTACTGAAATGCGTTTTCTCCTCTGCTGAAGGTTAGGGTTATAGTGATCTTATACAGGAAATTATTAAATTATTTTGCTTTTTGATGTTCTGGTTATTGGTGCAGATACTTTTACATTTTGGGTATATTTATGTGGGGATAAGGGTCTTTGAACCTTATGGATTACCTTTTGGCGAATTTAAAGACTAATGAATTTTTGAACACTCGTGTAGTGCAATAATGAGTGATAAAAAGTTTAATATTATCTGTGTAATGAGTTGATAAAACTTGACTTAAGGAACTTTTTCCTTAATAAAAACCTTAACAATAATGACATGACACTTGACAGATTACAAAGCATACTCACATACATTCCCATTTGATCTTCCTAACAACCCTGTGGATTAGATAGGTATTGTCTTTTACAGATTTGGAAATTTAGGCTTAGTTATTTTTGTTTGTTTATTTATTTATGTATTTTTGAGACAAGGTCTTGCTTGGTCTGTTGCCCCCAGCAGAGTGCGGTGGCATTGTCAGTAGGTCACTGCAACCTCAAACTCTGTGGGCTCAAGCTGTGACTACAGGTGTGTGCCACCTTATGCTGCTAATTTTTTTTTTTTTTTTTGTACAGATGGAGTCTTGTTCAGGCTGGTCTTGAACTCTTGGCCTCAAGTAATCCTTGGACCAGGTTCCCAAAGTGATTTATTACAGGTGTGAGCCCCTGACCAGCCCCTGACCCCTAGTTATTTTAATAGCTTGTCCAAAGTTCACACAGATTGTAAGAGACAGATTTGGACATAAGTATTCCGATTGCATATAGTCTCCTTTTCATTACGCCACACTTACAAAAATATCCATTCTTTTGACCTTGGTACTTAGTATTTGCATATGTTTATGAAACCACAGTAGTTACTGGTAATTCAGTAATTAAAGAATCTTGGTATATATTCCTGTGAAAGGAATATTTTCAATGTACTTCCTGTGTTTAAAAACCTTTTTTCCCTTATTAAATTATGATTAGGAGAAGGTATAAATGATACTGACTTGAACACTATTCCCTATTAAAATAACTAAAGTTTACTGAGTAATTGATCTGTGGTATATACTTTACTAAACATGTTATGTACATCTCATTTAATTTCCTCAGTATTTTTTAGATAGGCAGTATGCACATTTTACAGATAGGGAAACTTATGGTTAGTATGGTTAAGTAACTTTTTCAAGGTCACATGTGTAGTGGTAAATGGCAGAGGCAAGATCTAAACTTTTGTCTGATATACTGTGTACTTAATTATAAGTATATACCAAGTGTCCAATGTTTAAATGATTTTTGTCACTCATTCCTTTTTTTTTTAATTAAAAAAAAAAATTTTTTTTGGAGACAGAGACTTTGTCGCCCTCAGTAGAGTGCTATGGCATCAAAGCTCACAGCAACCTCAAACTCTTGAGCTCAGGGGATCATTACCTCAGCCTCCTGAGTAGCTGGGACTATAGGCACTCACCACAATGCTTGGCAGGTTTTTTGAGATGGGGTCTCACTCTTGCTCAAGCTGGTCTCAAACTCCTGAGCCTCAAGCAATCCACCTGTCTCAGCCTCCCAGAGTGCTAGGATGACTGGCTTTTGTCACTCCAAATTCTATGGATGAATCATTTGTAATATTTGATGTAAACTTTGTTTTGCACATGTATGTTTTATGAAAACATTTTTGAAAGTGAATTTTACAAAATTCCAATTTGGAAATCTGAAATTTTCATGATTTAGATTTTCTTCATTTTCTTTATTTTTAGAGGGTCCTGGTGTCGCAGCTCATAGCAACCTCCAACTCTTGGGCTTAAGCCATTCTCTTGCCTCAGCCTCCCAAGTAGCTGGGACCACAGGCGCCCGCCACAGCACCTGGCTACTTTTTGTTTCAGTTGTCATTGTTGATTAACTGGCCCAGGCGGGTTCAAACCTGTCAACCTCGGTGTATGTGGCTTGCGTCATAACCACTGTGCTATGGGTGCCGAGCCAAGCCCATAATTTAGATTTAACTTAAAATAATACTTGAAGGAAAAGTGAGGGTAACAGAAGATTAAGATTGCTAAAGTGAAGATGTCAAACAGCTTATAAAAAACTGTTCTGTTTATAAATCAGTTATGGATTATTTTGAGATAGAGTCTAACTCATTTGCCCTTGGTAGAGTACTGTGGCGTCCTAGCTTACAATAACCTCAAACTCTGGGCTGAAGCAATCCTGTTATTTCATTCTCCTATGTAGCTGGGACTACATGCACCCACCACCACCACAACTGGGTCTTGCTCTTGCTCAGTCTGGTTTCGAACCCCTGAGCTCAAGCAGTCCACCCGCCTCCGCCTCCCAGAGGGCTAGGATTACAAGAGTGAGCCACCAATGCTGGGCCTATTTTGTGTATTTTTTAAATTGCAACTTAGGTTTTTATCTAATTTATAAAAAAAGTTCTTAGAGACAATTTGGAAAATTTGGTTAAACAGAAAATCAAATTAAAAATCTTTTAATCTTATCACCCACTATTGAAAGCACCAATAATGTGGTTTATCTTTTCTCTTTTTAACAAAATATTTTAGTATTCTGAGCAACGAGATTGTTACTAAAACATACTCTGTGCAAATAGAGTGTAACTCTTCCTTCCCTGTGTAAGAACACAATATATAATATGTGTAACATAAAATGTGTCAGTTGACTCTTGTTATTGGTAGGGTTGGTATTAGGCTATTCATTATCAGAATGTTTTGTATCTGTAGTAAACAATTCTATGATTTTGTCTTTTCATAGTAAATGTTATATTTTAAAGATCTCTGAAGGGGCTAGTGTGTTAAATTTTATTTTTGTAAAATCAGGCTTATAATCCATTTTCATAATGCAAATGGTGAATCCTTTTTTTCATTTATATGAAATGTAGATTTGTTATCTACATTTGTATGAGTGTAGATTTGTTATCTCAACTGCTGTCATCAAATCTTTAAGCTTTTTACATAAGGAGGAGACCTTTAGATGTTCAGCCGCCTCACATTTTATAGGTTCGTAGTCTGATCCTACAATGCACTGAGATTCTGTTTTAGAAAAACATCTGTCCTTAAGATTAAACACTTAAGGGAAAAGCACAACAGTATTGGAATAGGTGTTTCAAGTATCGAAATGTGAAGCTCTCATAAAGATAATTTTGTCAGAGTAGAATGCTCATGTATGTAGAATGCTCAGTGATATGTAAAGCTGTTTTTTTTTTTTTTTTTTTCGTTTTGGTAGATTATCACTTAAATTAGCAAAACATAATATAAAATCTTACCAGTAGTTTTTTATGGGGTGTACCAGTTTATGGAACATATTCATTTGAAAGGTATAAAGCTGAAGTATATTGTAGTTGATCACATTGTAATCCACTATGAAAAAAATTTGTGACTTAAATTAGGAAGAAATGAGATAAAAGGATGAGAAGTTGTCATGATCAGCATCTAGTTACCTTCTTTCTAGAACCATATGGCCTTTCTTCTCTGTTTACATATATATCTGCTTCATTCTTCTTGCCACAGATCAACTTTCTTTGCTTTGGCATGCTTGTGACAAAGCAAACATGCATTTCTTTGACCGATGTTTATTGAGCACCTATTTTATGCACCCTTTGCTAGGCAAGGGAACAAAATAAAGTTCCTTCTCTCCATTGTTAGCTTGGTAGGGGAGGAAGAGGAAAAAAAAAAATTCTAATGACTTATGACATAACTGGATGTTTATAAGTGCTGTAGGGAATAGTAAATTGGGAGGGAATAAAGAGTGCCCAGATTATGAGAGCAAGGGTTGCAGTTTTAAATACAGCAGTAAAAATAAAGTGCTGAGGAGTTAGGCATGCAAATGATCAGTGGCAGAGCATACCAGGCAGACAGAACATAGCCTAAATGAGAAGTCTCTGAGATAGGAGGATGCCTAGAGTATTCAAGTAATAACCAGGAGAGCAAGGTAGCTGGAATGGAGTAAATGAGTTGGGGAAAGAGTAAGTATAATAGGAGGTCACATAGATCATGGGGTCAGCAGGGAATGAGCATGTAAGATTTCCATTGACTTTTATTTATTGAGCTAGGGAGCTAGGGGAGGGTTTTGAACAGAGGTGAGACATAAATTTTTTTTCATTCTTCCTTGAACCCTTCCTGTGTACCAGTAGGTTCTAGATCTGTGAATGCATCCAACTTTGGATTGAAAATACTCAGGTTAAAAACTCCAAATAGTTATGTCTGTACTAAACCATGTACAGACTTTTTTCCATTATCATTCCCTAAACAATATAGTATAACAATTGTTTGCATAGTATTTACATTGTACTAAGTATTATTAGTCACCTAACTATAATGTAAAATAAACTTGACCCTTGAGCAGCATGGATTTGAACTGCCTGAGTCTATTTATCCATAGATTTTTTTCAATATATACATTGGAAAAATTTTTGGAGATCTTTGACAATTTGAAAAAATTTGCATATGACCTGCACCTAGGAATATGAGGAAAAAATAAGAAAAAGGTATGTCATGAATGCATAAAAGTAACGTAGATAGTAATTAATTGTATCACTTACTACCATGATATATACAAAACTGTCTTAAAAAGTTGAAATTTTATCAAAACTCACAAATACACAGACCATACATGGCGCCAGACATAAAGATGCAGTGTTAAATTATAACTGCATAAAGTCAACTGTAGTATGTACATACTGTACTGTAATAATTTTGTAACCACCTCCTATTGCTATTGTGGTGCGGTGAGCTAAAGTGTTGAGAGTATTCCCTTAAAACACCTTGTGGCATGGGCGGCGCCTGTGGCTCAGAGGAGTAGGGCACCAGTCCCATATATTGGAGGTGGCGAGTTCAAACCCATCCCTGGCCAAAAACTGCAAAGAAACCCAAACAAACAAACAAAAACACCTTCTGGCACTAATCATCTCTGCACGAGCAATTCAGCTCACCAATTGCATATTGTAGTAAAAAGTGATCTCTTATGTATTTTTCATTATGTTTAGTGCAATACCATAAACCTTGAATAATACCAGGGGACTCATTCAGAGTGCCATTAATGATGCTGGAAGTGCTTCCAAGAAATAGAAAAGTCATGACATTACAAGAAACAAGTTGAATTACTTGATAGGTGTCACAGACTGTGAAGTTTGCAGCTTTGGTTGCCCACCATTTAAATCAGATAATTCATCTTTTAAACAGACATAAAATTATGGTATCAAATACAGTGCAATACTGTTGTTAAAAACTCTTTTTTTAGCTTTATTTTAAGAACACAGTATATAATATGTATAACATACAAAATGTGTCAGTTGACTCTTTGTTATTGGTAGGGTCACTATTAGGCTATTCATTATTAGGTAAGTTTGTGGGAGTCTAAAGTTGCATGTGGATTTTTGATTGTGTGACAGGTTGCTGTCCTTAAATCCCCAAGTTCTTCAAAGGACACCTGTATATAGGAGGATTTGTATAGGTTATATACAAATATGGTGCCATTTTATATATAGCACCTATATATAGCATTTTATTTATAGCAACTATAAGTTTTGGTATCTGTAGCTGGGCATTGTGGTGGGTACCTGTAGATCCAGCTGTTGGGAGGCTGAGGCAAGTGAATCGCTTAAGCCCAGGAGCTGGAGGTTGCTATGAGCTGTGACCTGCCGGTATTCTTCCGGGGGCGACAAAGTGAGACTCTGTCTCTAAAACAACAACAACAACAACAACAAAGTTTTGGTATCTGTGGGGATCCTGAAGTCACTGCCCCACAGATACTGAAGGACACCTCTTCTTGCCTCATTGACTCTTAAACCTAAATTTCTGGGAGTCTAATTGAGTCATTTTAGGTTAGATGCCTGCCCTTAAACCAGGTGGCTGTATAGTGGTGAGAAAAAGTAATATAACAAAAAAGTACTGAGTGGTTATTTCTCTTCTTGAGCTGGGCAAACATTCCAAAAGAGATCTGAATACTTCTTAGGCTGAAATGCTGTAAGTGAGTAATGCTGGGCTGTCATCCTCTTCCAGACACAAACCAGGTATGTTTAGTGGGTTTTATTTTTCTCCTGTAATGACATGAAGATAACTTGATTTTCATGTGATACAGGCAGAATGGAAAGAGTTCTTAAAAAGGGAACAGGAAGTCAGACTCCTACAGGGGGTCAGACTATGCTATGGAGTACTTTTGTTGGCGGGTAGGCAAAATATTATAGGAGTTTCAATTAATGTAATGGGAATGGAAAGAATGGGAAAGAAGAAACAGACCAGAGTAAAATTAACGGACCATAGTAATTGATAAAGTGAGGCAGCGAGGAGGAGTTAAAAGTGATTGATTTTTAGTGTTTTTCATCAACAGGGAATGGGAGGAGGGAAGTCCAGTTTTGGATGTTCTAGTTTACAAGGGCTGTCATAACAAAATGTAGTACAGAGTGCTTAAACAACAGAAATTTATTTTCTTAAGCAGTTGGGGAGGCTAGAAGTCTGAGATCAAGGTGCTGACAGGATTGGTTTTTTCTGAGGCCTCTTTCAGCTTGTAGGTAGTTGTCTTCTCCCTGATTCTTCATGTGATCTCTCTGTGTTTATGTCCTAATTATTTTCTTTCTTTCTTTCTTTTTTTTTTTTTTTTTTTTTTTTATATATACAGATTCTCACTTTATGGCCCTTTCGTAGAGTGCCTTAGCGTTACAGCTCACAGCAATCTCCAGCTCTTGGGCTTAGGCGATTCTCTTGCCTCAGCCTCCTGAGTAGCTAGGACTATAGGCACCTGCCACAACGCTAATTATTTTCTTAAAACGACGCCGGTCATGTAGGAGTAGGCCCTGCTCTCACGACCTCATTTTAATTTATTCACCTTTTTGAAGATCCTGTCTCCAAATAGTCACATTCTGAGGTCCTGGAGGTCAAAACTCCAACATAATAAATGAATTTTGGGAGAGATGGGGGACACACAGTTTGGCAATTTATAGATATGATGATTTCTTGAAGGCTTGAAAGACATTAAAGCATTTCCTGTATACTTAATTTCATTATAATACCCTTCTTACTTTTTAATCTCTTCCCTACTGTCCCCTGGAGTCAGGTTAATAAAATATAATTTACACAATTGAATTCATCCTTTTTTTTTAATTGTTAAATCATAGCTGTGTACATTAGTGCAATCAAGGGGTACAATGTGCTGGTTTCATATAGAATCTGAAATACCTCATCAAACTGTTCAACGTAGCCTTCATGGCATTTTCTTAGTTATTGTATGTAGACATTTGTATTCTGCCTTTTGAATTCATCCTTTTAAACATGAAGTTCTAGCACTTATGAGATTGGAGAATTGGAGATTCCATGGCTTTTTTGCTTTTTTTCCCCATTTACCAAATACTGTATATGTACCTACCATGTACACAGAACCTTTGCCAATAATGTTTCCTGAATAAATTTCATTTCCCTAAGACATTGCAAAGTATTTAGAGGCACTTCCATTCAGTGGAATGGCTTCAAGATCATGATACAGACCAGTGATTCTTCATAAAGGGATCTCAGGGCCCCTTTAACACTCTTAAAAACCTGAGGACTCAAAGGATTTTTGTTTATGTGGGGTATTTTTTTTTTTTTTATAGAAACAAATAACTATGATAAATATGTTTTTAGAGAAATATTTTCTAGTGAGAAGAGTAGCATTTTTTTTTTTTTAATTTTTGCAAATCTCATGTCTGGATCATTAGAGACAGTTGGATTCTCACCTGTACCTTTGCAATCACTCTGTTACTATATGTTTTGGTTAAAGTATGTGAAAGTTTGGCTTCACACACATGTGATTTGAAAGATGAGTATTATTTTCAGATACTTTTGTATGTGCCTTTATATTATATCAAAACTCAAGGGAAAGTAGTTTCTTTCTTCCTTTCTTCCTTTCTTTTTCCCTTTCCTTTTTCCCTTTCCTTTCCTTCTTTTTCTTCTGTTGCTCTAGGCTGCCAGGCTAGAGGGCTATAGTGTCATAGCTCACAGCAACCTCAAACTCCTGGGCTCAAGCAATCCTCTTGCCTCAGCCTTCTAAGTAAACTGGAACTGTAGGCACCAGGCACAATGCCTGGCTAATTTTTCTCTTTTTAGTGGAGATAGGGTCTTGCTCTAGTTCAGGATGGTCTGGAACTCTTGAGCTCAAGCAATGCACCCACCTCAGACTCCCAGAGTGGTGGGATTACAGGTTTGAGCCACTGCTCCCAACCAAAAAATGGTAATTTCATTTCATTTCGTTTCTTTCCCTTTCCTTTCCTTTCTTTTCCCTTTTCTTTCCCTGTCCCTCCCCTTCCCTTTCCCCTTCCTCTTTCCCTTTCCTTCTCCCTTTCCCTTCCCTTCCCTACCCCTTCCTTTCCCTTCCCCTTTCCTCTTCCCCTTTCCCCCTTCCCTTTCCTCTCACTTTGTCACCTTTCCTCTACTGTGATGCCACAGTAGAGTGTGTGGCATCACAGCTCACAGGAACCTCAAACTGTTGGGCTCAGGAGGTTCTCTTACCTCAGCCTCTCAAGTAGCTGGGATTACAGGCGCTGCCCGGCTATTTTTAGAGATCGGGTTTTGCTCTGGCTCAGGCAATCTACCTGCCTCTGCCTCCCAGAGTGCTGGGATTACAAGCATCAGCCACCATGGCTGGCCAAAAAGTGGTAGTTTCTCAATCAATTTTGTATCTAAAAACATGTCAATCAATTTTTAAAAATTATATCAACAGTTGAAAGCCATTGGTTTAATATTGTGAGACAGAGAATCCAGAAATAGACCCACACATACATGGACAGTTGGTTTTTGAGAAAAATGAAATGCAATTCAATGGAGAAAATACAGGTTTTTCAACAAATGGTGCTGAAATAATTGAATATCCTTAGGCAAAAAATGACTTTGAGCTATAACTTTTGCTATATACTAAAAATAACTCAAGGAGATGTTACATCTGAATGAAAAATCTAAAGAAGTGTGAAACTTCTAGAAGAAAATACAGGAGAAAATTTTTGAGGTCTTGAGGTGGATCAAGATTGCTTAAGCATAAGCGATAAAAGAAGTTTGGATGACATCAAAATTCTGAACTTCTTTCAAAATTTGAAAGAAACTTAAAGAAAACAGGCCACAGACAATTTTTGTAAAATGTTATCTAATAAAGGGCTTAGAATATATAGAGAACTCTCAAAACTCACTGAGAAAGCAAATAGCGCAATTTTAAAAATGACCCAAAGATTTAGATGATCATTTCACCAGAGAATATGTGTGTGGATGTAATTATTAAGCCTATGAAAAGACGCTGAGTATCGTTAATCATTAAGTAAATACAAGTCAAAATCATTTTTTTTTTTTGAGACAGGGTCTCACTTTCTCGCCCTCAGTTGAATGTCATGGCATCACAGCTCACAGCAACCTCCAGCTCTTGGGCTTAGGCGATTCTCTTGCCTCAGCCTCCCAAGTAGCTGGGACTACAGGCATCCGCCACAATGTCCAGCTATTTTTTTGTTGCAGTTTGGCCAGAGCTGGGTTTGAACCCGTCACCCTCCTCACTGAGCCACAGGCGCTGCCCACAAGTCAAAATCATAATGAAATACCACTTCACACACCCTAGAATGTCAGTAATCAAAAGGGACAGATTACAAGTTTTGGGGAATAGTGTAGAAAAATTGGAAGCTTCATTTGTCTATTGGAAATGTAAAATTGTGCAACTGATTTTTGTAGTTCCTCAAAAGGTTAAACTGAGTAACTATATGACTCAGCAGTTCCATTTCTAGGTGTATATCCCAGAGAATTTAAAATATGTATACTTAGCAAAAAACCAAGTGTTCATAGGAGCATTATTCATACTAGCTAAACAGTAGAAACAACCCAATGTCTGTCAACTGATGAATGGATAAATGCCATCTATACATAAAATGAAATAGTATTCAAGGATGCAAAGGAGTGAAGTACTGATACATGTTACAGCTTGGATGAACCTCATAAACATTAGGCTAAGGAGAAGAAGCCAGTTGTGGAATGTCACATTTTATATGATCCAGTTTGTATGAAGTGTTTAGAACATGCAGCCCTACAGAGAAAAAGTAGACTAGTGGTTGCTTGGGCCTGGGGAAGGCAGAGGGAACAGGGAGCGACTGCTAATAGTTATGAGATTTCTTTTTTTTGAGACAGAGTCTCACTCAGTAGAGTGCTGTGGTGTCATAGTTCACAGCGACCTCAAACTCTTGGGCTTAAATGATTCTCTTGCTTCAGCCTCCCAAGTAGCTGGGACTACAGGTGCCTGCCACAACACCTGGC
>CAUYPK010078356.1:0-40546 GCA_963574355.1 Loris lydekkerianus | reverse complement strand
GCCGTGCATGCTGCAAGGGTACATGTGAATCTTACTAAATGTAGACTATAAATGTCTTAACACAATAACTAAGAAAATGCCAGGAAGGCTATGTTAACCAGTGTGATGAAAATATGTCAAATGGTCTATAAAACCAGTGTATGGTGCCCCATGATTGCTTTAATATACACAGCTATGATTTAGTAAAAAAAGAAAAATAAAAAGAGAGATGAGAAACAAGATGAAAAAAATAAAATAAAATAAAACAAAATAAAAATCCACAGAGGTAACATTGCCTTATCTTAATTATTTAAGGATCCTCTCTTCTATCACCTGTATGCCGAATTTTCTCTAATTAGCATATTAGCCCAGTCAATCCTTGGTAAATACGTAATTCACTTAATAAAAATTTTTACAATTGCATATGCAAATGCTATGAGATGGCATTTGTTGACAATGATATTTTTAAAGTTTCACCTTTAAAGGACTTTATAAGCAGATGAATTACCCTGACATGCTGCCACCTTCAGGTTATTCAAAGTGTTAGGCATTTCAAATTACTTCTTCCAGTTGAACTGCATATATATCTGCACAGGACACAACTCATCCAACCCAAGGCAACCACTACTGCATAATCCTCTAACAAGAAGAACAATACTTTCATGAAAGGACTGCTAGTAGTTTTGTGTGTGTTTACATGTGCGTGGATATAGAAAAACATCATTCTGACAGCAAATTCTGCCAGGCCACATGTTTCCTTTTTCCAAATTCTAGGTATTTTACCCTAGAGAATATTGATGTATTAGCAACAGCTCACTGTCAGATGTTTTATACTTACAGTATGTGAATATTTAAAAGCCATCTTCATCTGGAACCACCATTTCCTCCCTGCCTTTTCCTCTACCTAAGATTATCCTTTTACATCTGTAGCAAATAATTTTCAGATGCATTTCTTATTATAGCACAGCTTCTTTTTTCCTTTCTCCTGGCATGTGTACACATAATGGAGTTTCTTATTAAATATACATGCAATCCTTCATTGCATATAAATGTATTTCATCAAAGAATAAGGGAGACTCTGCAACTCTGCTATTGATTGGTCATAAAGACAGTAATATCTGAATGGTGTTCTCAGGCTTGCTTTAAAAAACAAAAAGCAAAAACAACAGAAAGCCATGTAACTTTATCAACCATCACAAGGAGCTCTAATGTGGCTCCTTTCTCACATATTTACGAGGATGCTTTGTTACATGTTTCTGAGATGACAGAAAGCAGAAGCTGCTTTTCTACTTCCTGGGAAGAATTTACAAAGTCATGGGTTTTGTCTTCGTGAAGCAATACTCTCATCTTTGGAGAAAATGCCAGTCTAAAGAAAATCACACTGCTATTTTGGAGGGGTAGGGAAGAGAGTTAAAAGTAACCAGTGGTGAAAAGTTTCCTGGAAGTTCAAGTGCATTTCAGAGAAAATACCAAACATTGTCATAGAATGAGTAAAGCAGAAAAATATTTCTAATATCCAAACAATTTCACTTTAAAATTAGGTGCAAATGACTTAAAATTCACAAGAATTTTATGCACAGGAGAAGGAGGAAATCAAAAGTCTACCACGGAATAATGAAATAAGAATGTGGAAGGACGATCTATTGTTTTACTGAAGGTGCAGGCTTCTCAGACGGCTCTTCTCCCTCTGGTTGGGAGTGCTAAATTCAATAGTTAGAAAACACACTTGGATGGGTGACATAAGCCAAGTCTGCACACACTAGGTGAAACCGTATCTATTGACTTACAAGCTCGATGCATGTGTCAAAATGCAATCCAGTATTTTTGTAATAATAGCTAGCAGTCATGTCTGTAAATTATTTATGGAGAGTATTCAGTGCAAACAGGTCTGTGCACACATCCTCTTCAGCCTGACTGCCCTGGTTTTAGATCATGCAGACATTCAACTCCTCAGAGATCTGCTCTTATCACTGCAAACCCTAAAAGGGGGCCCCAACTGCAGTCAGTTCAGTGACTCAAGGCTGCTTGGCCACTTGCTAAAGCTCTACCTCAAGGTTCAGTGAGTAAACATTGTGCCTTTGCCCCTCTCTCTCACACCCGCCTGGCCCCGGTGATGTTAGGTAATATCAGACATGAAGGCAGATTGATCTCCGGAGCAGAAGCATGGCTGTGTTCTGCTATCTTTGTGCAGAAACATGGAAGAATGTGTGCAGCAAAGGCCATTGCTGATCTTAATGCAAGCTGACATTTCACTAATGCCATGTTTCTGAGGCTGGGAAAAGGCTGGCTATCCAGCCCAGCCCTTGGTTTCTGTTTAAATAAGTGTGGTGCCCTATTGCAATGTGGTGCATGGCTTTTCCCTTTTGCCTTGGACTTTTTCAGACATGGCCATTTCCATCTCTTCTCAGTGATCAATGTAGGCAGGTGGACCTCTCTGCAGTGCCACATACGAGGTGGCCAGAAAGGTTACAGCATCTTTTACATTTTGAGAATTAAAGCCACGAGGGAAAGCAAACTCTCAGTTCATATTTCAGAAAGGCTACTCTACCTCCTCATCAAACAGACAATTAATGAGATATGGACCGTAGGTGGCCCAGGTCAGATAACCATACATTTCACTGTATCTTCTTTGTCCTTTAAGATGAAAAGCTATTACAGATTTTCCATTGCTTAATATGGAAGAACTATTTTTGTCATAAGAGGTCACAGCTTTTATTTGTAGGCTTAGAACAGGAAGTGGGTTAAGCTATACCAATTTATAAGCAGAATGCAAGAGATCCTAGCGCAACCACAAGAGCAAAGCTTGGAAACATAACTGGCACTGCAAAGTGGGAAGGGCAGATAATAAAACATGTGCATTCTAGAATCAGCTTTCTTCAGGACTGGACATTGGGTCATTTATCTTCTAAATGTTTTTACAGAGTGTTAGAAAGCAATAGATAATAATGTGTAGTATATTCATAGTTCAGAGTTATTATGGGTTTTGTTCTAGACTATCTCAATCAAGGAAATGTCTCAATAAAGCAAGTCATACAAACTTCTTAGATACCTAGTGCTTATAAAAATTACTTTTACACTACATTGTTGTCTATTAAGCTTGCAATCGTATTATGTTGTAAAAAGCAATGTATATAACTTAATTAATATTGCTAAAAATGTTTTTTTTTAACCTCAGATTAATAACAGGGTATCTCTGTTTAGGCTATTTAGTTTGCTTTTTTAAGGTTAAAATCCTAGTTGTATTTGTGTCTTTCACTCAGGAAGTGTGTCATATACTTGTGCAATGTACCCACTGGGTGGGAACTTAACAAATCCCTTCCCCCCTACTTGAATTTAATTGAGGTTTTCATCTCATATGAGCATGTAGTTGTTAATCTCCTAGTTCCAACTTAGTACTGAGCACATGTAAAATGCTATGCTTCTTTTTGCATTCTTGTGGTACTTTGCTTAGGAAAATGTTCTCCAAATCCATCCAGGTTGTTACAAAAGATACAAAATGCCCATCTTTTTTATGGCTGAATGGTATTCCATACTATGCATACACTGCAATTTATTAATCCATTCAAGTATTGAAGGGCACTTGGGTTCTTTCCACATCTTTGCAATTGTTAATTTTGCTTCTATAAACATTTGAGTGCAAATGTCTTTATAATAAAATAACTTTTTTGTGGGGGGGAAGGTAGATAGAAATGGGGTTCCACAATTAAATGATACATCTACTTTTAGTTTTTTGAGGAACCTCCATATTTCTTTCCATAAAGGCTGCACTAGTTTGCAGTCCCATGACAGTGCATGAGTGTTCCGTCATCTCCACACCCACCCCAGCATCTGTTGTTTTGGGACCTTGTAATATGTATCATTCTCGCTGAGATTAGGTGATATCACAAAGTGGTTTTGATTTGCATTTATCTGATGATTAGGGACAATGAATATGTTTTCATGTGTTTGTTGGCCATTCATCTGTTCTGAGGAGAAAAGGTTCTATTCATGTCTCTTGCCCAGTTTTTAATGGGGTTGTTTGCTCTTTTCTTGTTGATTTGCTTGAGTTTTTGTGTAGATTCTGGTTATTAGCTCTTTGTCAGATTCATAGCATGTAAATATCTTTTCCCATTCTGAAGGTTGTCTTTTTGCTTTGTTGATTGTGTTCTTGGCTGTGCAGAAACATTTCAACTTGATCGGGTCCCATTTATTATTTTGTTGTTGCTGTAATTACCAGTCTTCATAAATTCTTTTCCTAGGCTGATAAGATTAGGAGTTATTCTCTTAGCTAGGGTTTTTATAGTTTTGTGTCTTAGATTTAAATCTTTTATCTATCATAAGTTAATTTTTTTTTTTTTAAGTGATGAGAGGTGTGGGTCCAGTTTCATGTGGCTATTCAGTTCTCCCAGAACCATGTATTGAATAGGTTTTCTTTCCCCTGAAATATGCTTTTGTTTGCATTGTCAAAGATCAGATGGCAATATGAGGGTTTTTTCATCTCTAGCCTCTCTGTTCTGTTCCATGGATCTGTTTGTGGTTAATCTAACCAAAGCTTTATCAATTTTGCTTATCTTTTCAAATAATGAACATTTTGCTTTTTTAATCTTCTGAATAATTCTTTTATTCTCAGTTTCATTTAGTTTATATCTGATTTTGGTTATTTGTTTTCTTCTGCTGAGGAGATTTAGCATAATTCTTTAGGACTGTAGGATTTTTAGAGTGGAAAATGAAATTTGGCTTTAACTTAAAGTCACTAGTGCATTAGTCCCTAATAAGAGAATCAGCTTGTCCTTTGAAGCCTTGAAGCCAGGTATTGACTTCTCTCTAGCTATGAAAGTCTCAGACAGCAATAGAAAGCCCCAGCCTTCCATTAGAAGGCTGTCTAATCTCCATTGAAAATCTGTTGTTTAGTGTAGCTACCTTCATCAATGATCTTATGTAGATTTTTTTTGTGTGTTAAATCTTAGCTGTGTACATTAATGTGATCATGGGGCACCATACACTAGTTTCATAGACCATTTGACACATTTTCATCACTCTGGTTAACATAGATTTTGTGGGTAACTTATTATAGCTTTTCAGTCAGCACTTACTGCTTCACCTTGCCTTGCACTTTTATGTTATGGATAAGGATTCTTTCCTTCAATTTCATGGACCAATCTCTGCTAGCTTCCTCACTTCTCTCAGCCTTGATAGAACTGGAGTTAGAGTCTTCCACTGGATTAAGCTTTGGCTTAAAGAAATATTGTGGTTGATTTGATTTTCTATTCAGACAATTCAAACTTTCTCCATATCAGACATAAGGCCACTTCAATGTTTTCATTTGTGTGTTCACTAGAGTAGTACTTTTAATTTCTTTTGAGAACATTCCCTTTGAACTCACAAACTTGGCAGGTTGTTTGATGCAAAAGTTCTAGCTTTTCACCTATCTCAACCTTTGACCTGCCTTCCTCACTGAGCTTAATTACTTCTAGTTTTTAATTTAAAGTAAAAGATGTAAACTCTTCTTTCACTTGAACATTTAGAAGATATTGGAGCATTTTTAATTACCCTAATTACAATACTATGTCTCAGAGATTAGAGAGGACTGAGGAGAGAGAGAGACAATTGGTGGAACAGTCAGAACACACTATATAATTGTTGAGTTCATGATCTTATACGTATAGAGGACGCCAAGAGCCAGACAACCTCTGAGCAAGATGATTTGCGGCTGGGGGGCGGATCCTCGGACGGTTCCTCCACAGGTGCTCCTTGTGGAGAAAGAGCCTGAGTCCATGGAGATCCTTAGGCACGCATTCATTGTCTAACACTGCCCTCACCTGTCTTGTGCTGTGTCAATAAAAGGCTACTGTGGAGGTTGCTCAGGGCTATCCTATAAGCAAGGTTACCCGGCCTCCTGCAAGCTTGCAGGAGGTTCCTTCCTGCGGTGATCAAGTCCAGGGTCATAGGGGCCACTAGGGGCTGTGACATATATGGGCATAGTTTCATGGTGAACCAAAACAATTACATGAGTAACAAAAAGATCACTGATCACAGATAACCATAACACATGTAATAATAAAGAAAAGTTTGAAATGTTGAGAGAATTACCAAAATGTGACACAGAGACACAAAGTGAGCACATACTGTTGGAAAATGGTGTTAATAGACTTGCTGGACTCTAACTTGCCAAAAATCTTCAATTTGTCAAAAACACAATATCTGTTAAGTGCAATAAAGTGAAGCACAGGTACAGGAGGCATTCCTGTATCTTAACAGTTCTGCCATGTAAAAGCCTATATTACTTTAAAACATTCATTTAACTTCTCTGAGCAATAATTTCTTTATCTTCAAAATGGACATAATAAAATCTTCTCCTCTGGGGATCATTTTGTTTTAAGGATCAAATGACACGATATAAGGGGAAGTTTACAGCACTAGTTTGAATGGTATCCTCCTAAATATCCATATATGCATGTCTTAAATGCCTTGAATCTGTGAATAATAACCTTAAAGTGGACAATAAAGATATTTTCAGCTGTAATTAAATTAATACTTTTAGGTGATGAGATCACCCTTGGTCATTTGGGTGGTCCCTAAGTCCAGTAACAAATCTTCTAAAAGACACAGAGGACAAGATGAACACAAAGTTAGAAGACCATGTGAAGATTGGGGCAAAGATTGGAGTTAGGAAGCCGCAAGGGGAGAAATGCTAGTGCCAACAGAAGCTGCAAAGGTCAAGGAAGGAAGTTTCCTGGGATCCTTCAAGGGAATACCATCCAGCTGAAATCTTGATTTTGGACTCTGAAAAAAGATTAATTTCTCTTCTTTACTTTTAAATAAATTACTGTTCCTTATTTACTGGATATGACATTTCCAGTTACTGTTAGTATGGAAGAAATCGTTACCCCAATTCTAACTGTAATCACTAACAGAAGGGTAGAGGTAGATTCCAGGGATTAAGAGTGAAAAGTTGATGAAAATTGTAGAGAATTTTCTACAAGGGCAAGGGAGAATGGGTAGAAAGGGAGAATGGCTGTGAGTTGGAAAGAGGTGCAGAATAAGAAAGGGCACAAGAGGAGGGATGGCAAGAGCCAGGAGGAAGGGAAAGGAGAGCCTGAGAAACTAGAAGGGGCCTCGAGCCTACCCTAGCTCTGACACTAGTTTAGAAGTGCCAGTATTTATGAAATCAAATGTGTGATAATTTGATAATCTTCTCTATCATAGGCAAGTGGTAAAGATTAATTTCCCTGAAATTAGAGTTTTGAGAAACAACAGCTCTGAAGAGTAACCTATAGACGACATTTTAAATGCTTTAAAAATAAATAGTAAATAAATAACAGCAGTTCAATTGCACAGGTGTTCTCACCATGAGAAGGGCTTTGTTTACCAGTTAATTGCAGTCAGTGTTCCAAGTCAAGCATCATGTCCACAATGTTATGGCGATATATTTAGGTGAACACATGGGAGGAAATCAACCTGTGGTTTACTAATAAATGTGTTTCATTTTCAACCAAACAACTAGGCTTATTTTTAATGTAGGCATTATATGCTTCCATAGGAAACCATTCTTTAAGACAGGTTTGTATCCTGAAGAACAATTGTTGGCATTTGTTGAAATTTTCTAAAACATTTTATCATAGCCATGCTGGGTCAATAAGTTTCTATGTCATATTCCCCTTCACACTCAATTTAAACTAGGAAGTAAGAGAATATAGGACTATATACCAGTGTTACAGCAACGTAATCAATTCATACATGCTGTCAACCCATAAGCATGTATTAAGTTCATGCTTTGAACTCAGAATTGGGCTATTTGCTAGGGAATTTTAAAAAATTAATAAGATAGGCTCATGTTCTTGAAGTGTTCATAGTCCAGTTAGAGATACAGACATATTAGTAGATATATAATAATAAACATAATATAATATGGGGTATGTCATAATGAAGAACACATATATTTATGAAACTGTAGCTTCCATAACAGGGGCATAAAATGGTGAAACAAGAATATTCCCATAATATTACAAATAACTGGGGTGTTTATTAGTGTTACCCAGAAAATATGTTGCCTGTATTTCTGTTCAATGGCAGATTTACATATTTAGAAATATTAATTTTTCTCTCAGCTTCATTAAGGTATAATTAACAAGTAAACATTGTATGATTTTATATATGTATACATTGTGAAATTATTAAAGTAAGTATGTTAATATACCCATCACCTTAGATACTTTTTCGGTGGAGATAACATTTAAGATCTACTCTATTAATAATTTTCAAGTATATAATGCATTATTATTTATTGTAGTCACCCTTCTGTAAAATATGAGGGATACTACAAAAGTTATGAGATACACAAAAGTTAAGAAACCTAAAATCATGTTGAGTACTATATTTTTTCCAAATAATCACCAAGACATTCTACGCACTTTTGCATTCTTGTAAACCATTTTTTTAATACAGTCTTTCCATTCATTTTCTTAAAGCACTACATGCTCATTTTCCTAGCTTCTTCAGGGCTGAAGAAACTTCTTGTGTACTGAGATTTCTTTTATGAAAAAGGAAATAAATCACATGGGGCTGGGTCAGTATTGAGGTGTGGATGATTAATGACCTCTATGGACTCCAGAAACTGAGTGGTGATGTGGGCAGACACAATGTCATGGTGGGAGATAGTCCCCTGAAGTCTTCTCCTTGGCTGCCATTCTTGAAGCTCCCCCCAAACTTTTGATAGGCATACTATTGTGTATCACTGAGCAGTAACAGCCCTTTGTTCTTCCAGAGGAACAGTTGTGACATCACTGCTTTTGGAGAAGAACGTTGCTACCATTTTCTTTCAGATACTTAGGGGCTGTTTCACTTGTCAGTGGATTTTCATCAGGAAAAACCCACACTATCAAATGACACTTATTCTCTTGATCAAACTGTAAACCTAGGTTTCATCACCATTAATGTTGTCAGAAATGTATCTAGACTTGCCTCCATCCAGTCTGACCAGCATTTCTTCACAAGGTTCAACATAGATGCACTTTTGCTCGTCTGTCAAAGATGAAACTTTCTTGACTCGAAGATTCTAATCGTGCAGGATTTTGGATGCTGCTGGCAATCCAATCTGTAATGCTGCTTCAGTGTTCTTAAATGTCACTCGATTGTTTTCACAAACCATTTATTCCACAGTGGTGATGTTTTCCTCAGGACTATGGTCGCCGGATACCCCCTCTTCTCCTCAGCATTTGGTGAAGTTCAGCTTCTTCTAAATTCTTGAAACCACCAAAAAATTGTCACATGATAAGGATTAAGATTGCTGAAAGCCTGTTGTAAACACTCAAAGCTTTGTTTAGCCCACTTTTGAAATCATAGAAAATCATTGCACAAAAGTGCTCTCTCACAGCTCCATAGCTAATGTCAACTGAGTGCCAGTGGAAGGGAACAAATGAGGCCCTGCCAAATACTAATAAGCCCAGCAAGTGGAAACCTGCAGGTGAATCCAGAAGGACGCTGCTGTCCACTGCATTTCTTGAAAGTGAAATAATGGACCCTAACACAATCTATCTCAAAACTTTTGTAGTTACCTACACAGAACTTTAGAAGTCCTATCTCACTAAAACTTTGCATCCTTTGACCAACATTTATCCATCTAACCCATGTCATTAGGAAAATGGAAAAAGCAGGTAAAGGGTTTGGGACTTGGAAAAATATAATTATGATAATTCTCCTTCAAAAATAGAAGCCAAGGGCATAGTGATAAATTTATGATACAGAAAGTAAAAATGCTTGATTGAAAATGCCATTGAGTCAGGAGAATTTTAAAACTGTAGACAAGCAGGAAATGGGGATAGTTAGAGAGGGGACAGGAGAAACTATAGGTGATGAAATAGAGGAGCAAAGCATGAAATTGTGAACAGTTGGCACGAAGCTATGTGGCCCAGAGCTCTTACTTAAAAGCTAGTAGCACATCTTCTAGTTGGTCAGCATGTGCTTTATCTTTACTGAGTTATCAATAAAAATGATAGTGCATTGGAAAAGAAGGCCGATTCTAGAACCAGATGGCCTGACGTTGCATCTGACTAGCAGTAGAACCTTGCTAAGTTACTTAACCCTCGCTATGCTTCAATTCTCTCATGTGTAAAATGAAGATTATAAAATGTACTTGCCTCTTAGGGTCATTCTGAAGAACATTTGAATTAATTAGTGTAACAGTACTTGATGCTGGGAAAGGAAAGCCACTGTTCTCTCTGAGCACCTCTGCATAGGAGAAGGTAAGGCTCTGATTGCTCTTTATCTTAAACATTTTTTGTTTGCAGGATTTTTGCTTTTTTTGGCTGGGGCTGGCATATGGGGCTGGCGCTCTACTCCTTTGAGTCACAGGCACTGCCTGTCTAAGAGACATTTAAGAAATTTTGAGAGACAAGGCAATGTCTCCTTTTGAAACAAAAAGCAGACTTTTCCTGCCCACTATAACATGGCTGGTTCCTCAAGCCCAGGCTCCTTTCTTTTAATGTAACCCACTGCAGGTGCAGCAGCCATCTGCACTCACACTGCGTCTCCCTTGTGGGTCTCAAGAGAGCAGGGATAGGAAGAGGAACTGATACAAATGTGGTGTTGCTTGCTCTGTTGTGAGTAATGAAATCTTTGTCTCTGACCCTCAAGTCTTCTTTCTTCTGCTAGAATCCATGAAAAAGTAACAAGTTAAATTATGAGATTTTAAGTTGAATACAATTAAATCCTATGCCTAATGGTTGGCACACAGTAAAAAATAGGTTAATATTAATATGGGGAAGGGATTCTGTCAATGGAAGTTAAAGACCTATAAAGACAAGATGGGTGTTTGAGAGTGGGACTAGGGATAGGATTGACAAATGCATCCAAGAGTTTATCACTGAAATGGCCTTCTGGTTTTTCCCTTTTATTTCTTCCACTTGCCTGCCTTCTCATTTATCATTAATAACAGTACTATTTGCACCAGAATGTCCTTCCTTGTCCACTGAAGGTAGGATTTGCACTCAATCTAACGATTTCTTCAGCTTGCCTGCATCTGATAGAAAAGCACAGCCATTTGAAAAGTGGGAATAATTAAAGAACTTTTGCTACTTTTTATTTTTTTTAATTGACAAGCATTGTTTATATTTATGGTGCACCATATGATTTTTTGAAATATACATACATGTGGAATGGTCTAATCTAGCTAATTAATCAATGTATTCATTATCTCACATGCTTATCTTTTTTGTGATTTTCAGGTATATAATACATTGTTATCTAGTATAGTCACTCTGCTATACAATAGAGCTTTTAAAATTATTCCTTTTGTCTAACAAATTTTATATCCTTTGACTAACATCTACGCAACCCCATATTCTCAGTCTCTGGTAGCCACCATTTTACTTACTGCTTCTATGAGTTCAACTTTTTTAGATCTCACATGTAAGTGAGATCATGTGGTATTATTTGTCTTTCTGGGCATGACCTATTTTATGGAACATAATGTCCTGCAGTTCATCTGTGTTGTCAAAAAGGAAAGTTTTCTTCTTTTTTTTCAGTATAGACCACATTTTCTTGACATTCATCTACTTATGAACATTTAGATGGATTCCATATATTGGCTATTGTGAATAACTCTGCCATGAACATAGAAGTGTGGATGTCTCTTCAACATATTGACTCCACTTCCTTTGAATACATACCTAGTAACGAGATTGCTGGATCCTATGATAGATTTAGTTTTACTTTTTTGAGGAACTCCATACTGTTTTCCATGATAGCTGTACTAATTTGGATTCCTACCAACAATAACTAAAATTCCCTTTTCTCCACATTTTTATTAATGTGTGTTATATTTTGCCTTTTTGATTATAGCCATTTTCACATGTATGAGGTAATGTCTCATTGTGGTTTTAGTTTCATTTCTGCGATGATTAATAACATTGAACATTTTTTCATATGCCTGTTGGTCCTTTGTACCAGTATGCCTCTTTTGAGAAATGCCTATTCAAGTTCTTTGCCCATTTTTAAAATCTAGTTATTTGTTTTCTTACTATACTGAGTTGAGTTAGTGACATTCTGGATATTAACCACTTATTGAATGTATGATTTGCAATATTTTCTTCCATTCTGTAGGTTGTCTCTTCACTGTGTTGATTGTTTTCTTTGGTGTGCTGAAGCTTGTTTAGTTTGATGTAATTCCATTTGTCTACTTTCACTTTAATTGGCTGTGCTTTCGGGGTCATATCTAAAAATCACTACCCAAACCAATGTCATGGAGGTTTTCTTTTATGTTTTCTTGTAGTAGTTTGAAGCTTCATACTTGTGTATAAGCCTTAAATCCATTTTGAGTTGAATTTTTTGTACAAAATGAGGGTTGGATTTCATTCTTCTGAATGTGAATATCCAGTTTCCTCAACATCATTTAGTAAAGGGATTATTCTTTCCCTACTGCACCTTTTTGCAAGTCTATTGATCATAATAAATGCCTGCATTTATTGGGGGGGGCTCTCTCATCTGTTCCATTGATCTATGAGGTATGTGTCTGTTCTATGCCAGTACCATGATGTTTGGATTACTATAGTATGGTAGCATATTTCTCTCTTTCTTTCTTTCTTTTTTTTTTTTTTTTTTTTGATACAGAGCCTCAAGCTGTCACCCTGGGTAGGGTGCTGTGGCATCACAGCTCACAGCAACCTCCAACTCCTGGGCTCAAGCAATTCTCCTGCCTCCACCTCCCAAGTAGCTGGGACTACAGGTACCTGCCACAATGCCCGACTATTTTTTGGTTGTACCTGTCATTGTTGTTGGTGGGCCCAGGTTGGATTTGAACCCACCACCTTAGGTATATGTGGCTGGCACCTTAGCCGCTTGAGCCACAGGTGCCAAGCCTGGTAGTATATTTTGAAGTCAGGTGATTTTTTGCGTCTTCTAACAAAGGGATAGGATAGTAAAAATTTATTTATGATAATGTTTTGTTTTGGTTTTAAAAAATTTCCTGAGAGAGAGACAAATTTCCATCTAGAGGCTAATAATAAAGAATGTTGGGGGATATATGACAAAAATGAAATACTATTAATATATATTTCAGAAAAACACCAAGGTTCAAGCTACCTTGGTTATTTCCCTAGGGGTATTAGGATAAGACAGGGGTCTGGAGTGAAGAACAGTTCAGAAAGGAAGAGGGATTCTGCGAAAGTCAAATGAGGGCTGATGAGAGATGACTTACACCTGTGTATCCCTCAGACAAAAAATAAGGAAAAAAGCATCTTCCTGTCCTTCTGACTCTTCTTCCCTTTCTTTGTGCCTGACCACTGTATATTCTCAAGGTGTATGAGGACAGAATTGGAACCAAGGCACAGCAGAATGGGGAGCCAGGTAAAGGGGGAGGGAAGAGCACATGGCAGGCAGGTAAGGGGCAGGTGGGAAATAGTTAATGCTCCTCAGTCTCTGGTATGCACAGGAATTGGGGCAGCCTCCATCTTAAACTAAACCTCCAGTGAGATCTGGTTGTGGGGGGTGGCGATTATTCAAACATTATTATCGTCAGACACTTGGAAAAAATGCCCATATCTTTCTCAGTGGTACATTCTCAGAAAATAGCCAAGGTTTAATTTTGAGACTCATTACTGAGACCATAGCTTGACCCAAGAGAAAGAGCAGTGCACAAGGGTCAGACGCCCTGAGGGGTTTTCTTGGCTCTGTCACCTCCTTGTCCAATGACCTTAGGCAAGATCCTCAGCCTGAGCTTGAGTTTCCTTTTCTCTAAGAAGAAGGTAGCAATGTCCAATCACAAGGTCCTGAGAGCATGAGCCAACATAACGTATGTAAAGTGCCTGGACACTGTAAATGGTGAAGTATCATCATGGTGAGAAGGAATGATACAAAACAATTAGGCTTTAGAACAAAATTCCCGTAGTTTACAAATCTGTGTAAGAATATAAACTCATGCTAGCTATAAAAAAAAAAAAAGAAAAAAGAAAATCAAGCAGTTTGAAAACTTTAAATTATTAATAGTCTGAACCAAAGATTCCAAGCCAAATGACTGTATGTGCTCATATACGTGTTTACATGCCATAACATAAATATTTTGAGATTACAAATATGTTTTCAATACAAGTAGAACAGAGAGCATGAGTTGACACTACAACTCCTCTCATAAAAATTATCTTTAAACAAAAATCATTAACTTTTTTTTAGTACTTTGAATTTTAGACCTTTAAAATACTATCTCTATGAACTATTTATCAAGGACTATTGATACTTTTAAGATGTGAAGAATTTGAGAGGAAAGTCCAAGCCACACCCCATTCTTCTATCTAACCACTCTGCTGGGAGCAAGGTGAAGGTGGGAGCTGTCAGTGCCTCCATATTTTATTAGCAAGTAGAGATTCTGGCAGCCTGAAATATTTTCCATAAAAACTTACATTAGACTGAAAGAAGTTTAAAATGGCTAATCACATTAGAAACTTTAATTACCTTCTGAAATAAGGTTGCCAGATACAATACAGAATGCCTATTTAAATTAGAGTTTCAGTTAAGCAGAAAATAGTTGCAATACTATTCAATAGCTTGTAAATGTTTTTACTAAAATACTATTCATTGAATTTCTGAAATTTGAATTTAAATAGCATCCTGTATTTTTATTTGCTAAATCTGGCAGCCTTGCATGGAGAGATGAGTTGCTCCTTGACCCTGAATCAGAGGGATTTCCCCATACTCAATTATCTTCATGAAGTAAACAGTCTGTCCCTTTGGCCTCTGTGGAATTTGATATTTCTATGTATTCTCTCTGACACTGTGAAAGGTAAGGTCACACATCCAGTCATCAGACCAATTGTGCTCACAATTATAGATATAACCAAAATACCTGCCTGAAATTGTTTGAAATTCTTCAGCTACATTGCTATTTTATTTGAAGATGCCTGGGATATAAGTGTCTGGGGGCTTTGGAAGAGCAGAATCATTTTTAGGTGCTTGAGGAGAACTGAAACACAACTTTCCTTTCTATAAGAGATTAAATTGAAACTCTCGGAAGCTCCAGATTCAAAGTCTACCCAGCGTGAGTAATTGCAGCAATGATTACTGTTTACATTGTCTCATTTTGACATTTATTTGATTATGTTAAAAAAAAAATGCCTTTGTTAAAGAGCTGATAGGAATATAATAATGAAGTCAGACAAGTTCGTGAACCCATCCTAGAAAAAGTGCTATATACCTCGTTGCTGAATGTCACAACAGTCACGTTTAAGGTACTCCCTCTAAGAAGTTATACACCAGTGACAACATCTAGTATACCCTTCAAAGAAATTTTGGGATTCTTTATGGAATGGTCATCATCTTTCACGCAGATTAATGTTCTCTGTCTCAGACAGATCATGAGATATTAGTATCAGATCAGCTTCTTGTAGTTTACATTATTTAAAAACATAGGGAAAGGATGCTATTCTGCAGAAATAGCAATCTTTATTAAAAAGTGGACAAAAATATCAGGTATAGTAGTAGCATGATAACCCTCTTAGGATTTACTCAGAGTCTACTGGCTTCTGATTATTTTTATCTATAATAAAAAAAAAAATAAAATAAAACTTAAAAAAGAAAAGAATTATATGAATCTGGAAATATCCACCTCCATTATATCCATTAAGACATAATGCTTTCAAGACTAGTGATCAATTCAAACCTGGTATTTATTTCCATGAAGTTCTGGTGGTAATGAGGAGAATGTGAAAATCTGGAAAACATGACCCATGATTTATAGTCTAGTGTTCAAAATCACTATTAGAACTCCAAAGAAGACCCCAAGGCCCTTAGCATGTATTTAACATCTAACATACTTAAGGATCACAAAGAAACTCGCACTTCTTACAGCCATCACATCTATAAATCTTCACAGGAGATGCATTAGAAGTTCTTTTTAACAAAAAGAAAATAAAAGTAATTGACTCGTTTTTATTTACCTGCCACCTTACATGAGTGAAATGAGAAAGGCACTCTACCATTGCATAAGAATTAAATTCAGATTGTCCTTTTTTGGTTGGTCTTTCAGCTAAAACAGAAAACTAAAATTGTCCAACTTTTTGACGCTTGTAATTATACCAATTGAAATTTATGTAGATTAAAGAAGTATTCTCATGACTATAAAGTTGTACCTATATGTTTTCCTGCCAGTCATTCATAAAAATAAGAAATGATATCCTACTGTTTTCTGTGCATGGTGATTTTCATGGTTTTGTAGGGTAGCTGATAAACTGAAGAATGAATGGATGTCTCCATCTCATAAGTTATTTAGAGGTATTAACTTCAAGAAAGGCATTAAGACGTGTAGTAAAATCAGAAGATTAAAAACTAAGTGAAGACAAAACATGAACTCAATAAGGTAGTGTTTTGGAGGGGAAGACAGAGCACAAGGGCAATCATGGGAGTAACAAAGAGAGGGCCTTGCAGCTGTGGAAAAGTATAACCTCTTTTATGTTTTCATGGATGGAGCTGGAACATATTTTTCTTAAGAATGGAAGAAAAAGCATCCAATGTCCTCAGTACTATTATGAAACCAGCATATAATCACCCACACTTTCATATGAAAGATAAAATACAACTATGGTCCAGGATGAAGGGGGAAGAGAAGGGTAAGGGAGGGGAGGGGGAAGGCTGGATAGAAGGAGGATAATCGGTGGGACCTCACCTATGGTGCATATTGCAAGGGTACATGTCAAATCTATTATGAGTAGAGTATAAATGTCTTACCACAATAATTAAGTGAGTGAGCTGAAGGCTATGTTAACCAGTTTGACGTAAGCATTCCAAATTATATATAAAATCAGCACCTTGTACCACATAAATGAATTAATGTATACAGTTATGATTTAATAAAAAAAATTGTTAAGAGGAAAAAAAAGTCTGCCAGATTTAATTCTTACTGCTAGGAAGAGAAAAGAAATCAAACAGATTATAGAGTTCTCATTGCTAAATGGTAAAAGGTATTCCAATTTGGCAGGAGGATCAAAGTTTGTTTTCACTTTTCACTCACAGAAGTGGAAAAAATGCTGCGGTGTCATTAAGGCGATACATTGTGTGAACTTAACAGATGCCTGGTTGCACCTTTCAACACTGGATCAGAGCTAAGAGACCTCAGAATCTATGTTTTGAACTTACTTTTTCTCTAAGCCTCTCTACTACAGTTGTCTTCAAACATGTTGAATACTACTCATGCTTGAAAATGTAATGCTTCCCTTACTATGTGTTCCTCTGCTGTTTTCTTATCTATTGTATTTTTATTTATTTTTTAAAGTTTTGGTCAAAACCCACTAAGTTGACGTTTTGAGCTACTAACAAATGGAGGCCCACAATTTGAGAAACACTGCACCAGTGGATACAGAATTTTCCTATTTATTGTAGCACAATTCATGATTGCACAGATGTGGAATCAACATAGTGCCCATCAATTCATGAGTAGATTAACAAAATGTAATTATGTATGCCAGCGAGTACTACTCAAACACAAAAAAATGATGAATTTCCATCTTATGCAATAATTTGGGTGGAACTGGAGACCATTTTCCTAAGTATCTCAAGAATGGAAAAACATCACATATACTCACTATTACCTTGGGACTAACCAGTGAGCACATAAGTGCACAGAGCAATGTAAAACACAGTAGAAATCAAGGAGAAGGGAGTGGAGAGGAGAGAAAAAAAACAAAAACCTACCTAAAGGGTAAGATAAACACTATTTGGGTGATAGAAACACTTATAGCCATGACTCAAGGATTACAAAAGAAATTCATGTAGCCAAAGCCATTTGCATTCCCTTGCTTTGAAAGTATTAAAAAAAAAAAAAAACCACAGAAAAATGGTAAAATATATTTTGTACTTAAATACAAGTGTGTCTGTGCACAGTATATATAAGTCTGTATACATCCACAAATGTGTTTTTCATATTGAAATTTTACAGATACAGTAATAACTTGCTTAAGCTCACAAGAAATCTTGAAATATATTTAAACCTACTTTAATCATACAGTTGAGTTAAACCCATGTAAAATGTTAAACTCGCAGTGTTTATTGTTTCATAGAAGTTGGCTTGTCTCTTAATACAAAGATATTTTAACTAAGTAACCTCTTAACCCTTATAAATTCCTAATACCTACATTTTCCCTGAGACTTACTCTAATAAGCTTTCCTCAGTTCCCAGGCAAAGTCTGTGTTGCCAAGCGCGTGGGTGGATCATTTGTAAGTGTCTGCATATCAGCCTAGCACATTATTTTTTCAGATGTGATTTAGACAATATATGATAATTAGCTTTAACACTTTATTATTAATGCATTTCCAAATATAAAATATATTTCACAAAATCACCCAGGTAGATCTGTGTGCTTATCTGTACACTTACTCACTTCTCAGTGATTTCATTTTCCTTACTTTCTGTTATCATAAAAAATATCATATATTTCTTAGGTCAAGTTGTTAGCCCTTCCTCTCACCTAGTAATGTTATCTTTTTCCTCTGTTTTCATTTATTATAACAGAAGCCCCCATGTTAACTAAGCATGTTTTGAGTGAGACAGGGCTGGCATGCCAGGAAAGGCTTCTGGAGTTAGGTAGCCATCAGCCTGACAGGGAGGCACAGAAAGGCATTCCTAAAAGAGTGAAACTTGCAACAAGAAGGTTAAAGTCATTGAAAATACCTAAACCAAGAATTCAGGCTGAAGAACAATGAAGGGGAATGCCCCAAGTAAAAGTCAGGGCCTGATCAGAAATGTATTATTTATTACATGGGAAATGATAATGTTTTCAAGCAGACATGATTAAACTTTTATTTTGAAAAGAAAAGAGTACTTTGACAAAAATGTAGACAATGGATTGAAGGGGGCTGAGAGTTCACTTAACAGGCAATGGCAATAATCCAGAGGAGAAATAAAGCCCAAATTAAGATTATTACACAAATTGAAGAAAAAGGACACTCCCATACTCGTTTTGAGTACAGCATTCCAATAATAACAAAGCCAGACAAAGCCACTACAAGAAAAGAAAATGACAGGATCATATCCCTGGTAAACATATAGGTGAAAATCCTTAGCATAGGACTAGCAAACACAATTCAATACCACATTAAAGGGTTCATGCACCATGGTCAAGTACAATTTATCCCTGGGATACAAGAATGATTTGACACATGCAAATCTATACATGTGATATTTCACATGAATAAAAGGATAAAAATCATACAGTCATTTTAATAGATGCAAAAAAAACACTTGACACAACTTAACATCCTTTCATGATAAAAAAAAAAAATTCTCAACAAATTAGGTATAGAAGAAATTAACCTCAACATAATGATGGGCATACATAGCAATGCTATAGCTAATAATACATTCAACAGTGAAAAGCTGAAAAGTTTTCCTCTAAGTTCAGGAATAAGACAAGAATGCCCACTGTCACCATTTCTATGCAATGTATTACCAGAAGTCCTAGTCAGAGCAATTAAGCAAAGGAAAGAAATAAAAAGAATCCAAATTAGAAAGGAAGAAGTAAAATTGTCTCTGTTTGTGGGTGACATTATATATACATGCATATATATATATATATATATATATATATATATATATATAATGAATTCAGTAAATATTTAGAATATAAAATTAAAATATAAAAATTGGTAGCATTTCTATAAACAAACATTAAACTATCCAAAAAGAAATCAAAAAAATCATCTCATTTACAGTAACATAAAAAAACCCTTAGGAATAAATATAGCTAAGAAGTCAGAAGAATCTGTACACTAAAAACTATAAAACATTAAAGAAAGAAATTGAAGAATATTGTTAAAATGTCTATACTACTCAAAGCAATCTACAAATTCACCACAATCAATATCTATAGGATAGAGGATAGGGTTAAAGAATCAAGAGAGAGTTAAAAGAGTTAGGAGCTAAGGACAGAACAATCTGGGCAAAAGCCAAGAATCATAGCTGACCCTCAGGGCTAAAAAGAGTACTCACTAGACCCAGCATACTGCCTCAGCCATAAGTGATATACTATCTGTAGTGACAAGAAAAAGACAAGACAGAAGTGCAGCAAACAGAATGCGTTAAGGGTTAAATTATGTAGTAAAACAAAAACTTCTTTTAACCTTTACTCTCTTTCTGAAACATGCCACTGAGGTGTGTTTTGCCATGCAATAAAAGTTTATGTGGAACATTGGGAGGAGTTGCACCCTTGTCTCTCCATGTGGAGTGCATGTTGGTGTTATCCTCCCAGACCCTCAGTTCAATGCATATTGACTGAGTAGGTGTTCTTATTTTGCATCAGTTATACCAACGCCTATCAAAGTTCCAATGGGATTTTTAACTGAAATAGTAAAAAACAATTCTAAAGTTTATACAGAACAACAAAAGACTATGAATCACCAATGTAATCTTGAGCAAATAGAACAAAGCTAAAGACATCACAGTAACTGATTTCAAAATCTGCTTCAAAGCTATGGTAATCAAAACAACATAGTATTGTCGTAAAAACAAACAAACAAACAAACAAATCAGACCAGTTGAATAAAATAGAGAGCCCAGAAATAAATTCGTGCATTTACATTACAAATAATCTTCAGCAAACATGCCAAAAACACACAATGGAAAAAGGAAAGTCTTTTCTATAAATGATGGTGGGGAAAATGTATATTTAAATGCAAAGAATAAAATTAGATCTTGTTTCACACCATATACAAAAATCACCTCAAAACGGGCTAAGGATGTAGACATACAATCTGAAACTGTAAAACTACTAGACGAAAATATAAGAAAAAATCTTTATGATATTAGTCTCTGCAATGAAATTTATGGATTTTACACCAAAAGCACAGACAAGAAAAGGAAAAATTGATAAATGGGATTGCATCAAATTAAAAAGCTTCTGCAAAAGAAATGATGGACAGAGTGAAGAGACAACCTACAACATGGGAGAATATATTCATAAGCCACACATCTGATAAGGGGTTAATGGGTAAAATATATAAAACTCAAACAACTCAACAGTAAGAAAGCAAACAAAATGATTAAAAAATACCCAAATAGACATTTTTTAAACTGCTATAATTTTGACATTTTTGCCTCCACCAAAATTCATGTTGAAACTTAATTCCCAATGCAACAATCACTATTGGGATATGTTTAAATCATGAGAGTGAAGACCTCATGAAAGGGACTAGCACTCTTAAAAAAGGGCTCAAGTTTGGAGGCAACACTCTCCAGCCCTCTGCCAAGGGAGGACAGAGCATTCATCCTCTACAGCAGATGCAGCAAAAGGCATCAATTTGGAGGTGAAGACAGAGTCCCCATCAGACATGCAACCTACTGGCTGGTCCCTTCATCTTGAACTTCCCAGACTCCAGTACTGTGAGAAATAATCTTCTATTCCTTATAAATTGTCCAGTGTGGTATTTTTTCTAGGAGTACAAATAAACTAAGACGAAGACATACAAATCTTATACATTTTTCATGGAGGTAGAGTCTTGTGTCCCTTAACAACAGAGATATGTTGTTATCTAAGTCTAACATCTAAATATGTTATCATATTTCTAAGAAATATGTCCTCAGGCAATTTTGTTATGGTGTGAACATAACAGAGTGTACTTACAGAAACTTGGATGGCATGGCCTACTACACACCTACACTATATGGTATAGCCTACTGCTCCTAGGTTACAAACCTGTACAGCATGTTACTGCACTGAATACTGTAGGCAATTTAAACACAGTTATTTGTATGTATTAAAACACCTAAACGTAGGAAAGGTGTAGTAAAATTATGATATAAAAGATTTAAAAAATGGTGCACTTGTATGAGGTACTTACCAGGAATGGAACTTGCAGGACTGAAAGGTGCTCTGGGTCAGTCAAGGAGTAAGTGATGAGTGAAAGCAAATGCCTGGGACATTCGGCAACACTACTGTATAAATACTGAACACTAAGACTATGCTAAATTTATAAAAGTCCTTTGCCTTTCTTCAAATAGCCTTGGCTTACTGTAATTTTTTTTACTTTATAAATTGTTATTGTTTTAACTTTTTGACTTTTTTGTTGTACTTAGCTTAAAACAAAGACACAAGTTGCATATCTGTCTAGACATATTTTCTTTTTCATATCCTTATTCTGTGAGGTTTTCCTATTTTAATTTTTAACTTTTTAAACTTAAAACAAATCCAAAACACCATTAGCCTAAGTCTGTGTAGTTTCAGGATCATCAATATAACCATCTTCTACCTCCGCATCTTGTCCCACTGGAAGGTCTTCAGGAGTGAAAACACACATGGAACTGTCATCCCTGTGATTAACAATGCCTTCTTCTGGAATGTCTCCTGAAGGACCTACCCGAGACTGTCTTATAACTTTTGTTTTTAATAAATAGAAGACGTGCACTCTAAAATAACAATAGAAATGAGTATAATAAAAAGTGATACACAAACCAGTAATAGTTGTTTTTTATCATTATTAAGTATTAAATATTTCACATAATTATATGTGTGATACAACTATATTTTATAATTGGCATCGCAGTAGGTTTGTTGACACCAGCATCACCACAAACCGCATCAGTGATGAGTTGCACTATGATGACATTTATGAATCACTAAGCAATAGGAACTTTTCAGATTCATTATAATATCTCAGGACCACTGCCTTAAGCAGTCCATTGTGGACTGAAACATCATTATGCAACACATGACTGAACATGAAAAAAAGTTCAACAGCAGTCATCAGGAAAATGCAAATTCAAACCACAACAAGATAACATCTCACAACTCTTAGAATAGCTGAACCAAAAGGACAAAAGATAAAAGTGCTAATGGATGTGGAGAAAAGGAAACTCTTGCACATAGTTGGTGAGAATGTAAATGAGCACAGCCTTTATGGAAAACAGTATGGAGTTTCCTCAAAATACTAAAAATAGCATTATCATATCATCCAACAATATTTTATGGGGTATACAATCAATGGAAAAGAAATCAGTATGTTGAAGAGGTATCTGCACTCCTGTGTTCACTGAAGTATTATTCACAATAGCCAAGATCCAGAATCTAAATGTCCATCAACAGATGAATGTGTCAAGATAACATGGTGTGCATGTATATGTATAGATATACACACACAAGTGGAATGCAATATTATTCAGCCTTAAAAAAGAGGAAATCTTGTCATTGACGATATATACGAACTTGGAGGACATTATGATAAGGGAAATAACCCAGGCACAAAATGATAAATACAGCATGGTACCATTAATGTGTGCCATCTGAAAAAACCCTCACAGAAGCTGAGAGTAGAATGGTGGTTTCTGAGGATCTGGAGGGGAGGGACATGGAGATGTTGCTCAGAGAGTACAAAGTTACAATTAGGATAAATAAATTCTGGAGATATCTTATGCAGGATAAGTGACTATAGTAAATAATAATGTATTGTATATTTGAAAATTGCTAAATTAATGATATTAAATGCTCTCATCACAAATGCACAAAAAGGATAACAAATGAAGTGATGGACATGTTAATTTGCTTGATTATGGTGATCATTTCATAATGTACGCATATATCAAAACATGTACACTATAAAGGTATACAATTTTTAATTGTTGTTTACACTTCCAAAGCTAGAAAAAAAGTCTTCCATTCTACAGTAGAATCGAAGGAAATGGTATTGACTCAATTAGCTATAACACATACCAAATTAGAGACAAATGTCTGGGGTGGATTGTAACAGTGTGTGAGCAGGGAATAGAGGTAAGAAAGGGTTCTAGGATGATTTCTGGCTTCCAGGCTGAACACCTGCATAAATGGTGGGTGCATGTAACACAGGATCAAATGGCGTAATAAAGATGATGAATTCAGACTTGAAATGTTTTTGGCCTTCTCTATAGAAATGTTCAACACAAGAGCTAACTTTCATTGAGCCCTTAATGGCTAGATACTGTGCTAAGCATTTTATACACATCAACTCACCTTCAAAAAACTCTGTGGTCATCTTCAGTTTACTTATAAGGAAACTGAGGATCAATAAGGGAAGTTATTTGCCAAGGCCACAGAGCTGGTATATGGCTGAGAAGAGACTCAAGTTCAAATCTTTCTGACCCCAGATCTGTGTCCTAATCTCTATACTATACAGGACTGATAAAACACTGGCTCTGGAATAAGCAAAGCACAGTGGTAGTTGAAATTGTAGTTGTGGGTGAGGCTATCAAATTAAAGTATAAGTAGGGAAAAGCTCCAGGGAATACCAAAATTTAATGCACAGGTTACAAATTAGTGGTCTCTATTTGCCCATAGATGGAGTTCATCTGCCAAGCACAGCGTTTTTTCAAACTTGTATTTGATGCTACCAGAAGGGATGGGGGCACCCTGCACACTCTTATGATCCTTGCCGCCCTTCACAGATACCTGTCCATTTCCTGCTGGGCCCCTAGGGCACTAGAACTGCATTGCCTAAGGAGGGTGAAGGGACGGAAATTCATGTAGGGAAAGAAAAAGTCAATAAAGATAAATTTTAAAAAGAAATACTCAGAGAATTTGACTTCATTAAAGTTGAAGAAGGAGAGTCTCAGGAAAAAGGGATGATCACCCATATCAAATGGCACAGATGGTCAAGTAAGATGAGGAGAACAGGCCTACTTAATGTAGCCATCTGGTGGTCACGTATCTTAATAGAAAATATTGGGTGGTGAATGGGCAGCAAAGTCAGATTATAGTGGGATGAAGTATGTGAAGGGTGTTGGGAAAGGGGCATAGGTGGTTCAGGGGTCCTCTCTAAGGAAGCATGGCTCTGAAGTAAAGAAAATAGAAGCAGGCACTCCTGGGAGGTGTGTGGTCGGATGGCAGTTCTTGCTTTTACAATAGGAAATGTATGGCAAGTGTTTATGCAGAGAAAAAAATAACTACAGGGATGAGCAGCTATACAATGGAATATGGAGGAAGGAGGTAGAGAATTCAACAGTGATGTTCAAGGGGATCCTGGAACCAGGCATTGCCTTAAGAAATGAGGACATAGAAGTGAAATGGCAGACAAGATATTAAGATATTCATCCTCATAGTTGATATACCATTGGTGAAGATAGCAAATAAATAAGGTGAATAGACATGATAAATTAATTTTAGATATTGATATGAAGAACATGGAAGGTATTTGTTCTTGTTATAGGGGAGTTTTGCATTAGGTATTCTTTTTAGAGAGCCAAAATTTGAACTGAGGCTTGAATGAAAACAAGGAGCTAGCCACGGACTCTTAGGGGAAAAGCATTCTAGGTAGAAGGAGGGACTAGTGTATGCGTCTAGGGAGGGCTTGAGCATTGTGTAACCGGGAAGCAGAAGCTGCAGAGATCCAGGAACTATACTGTGGTAGGAGATGAGGTCAGGAAGACGGTCTGGCTGTCAGGTCATAGTGCCGTGTAGGCCACTAGGACAAGTCTGAATTTTATTCCAGGAGCTATGGGCAGCCACGGGAGAGGGCTTTCAGCAGGGGAGTGCTATCAGCAGTGAGGTGAGAGGGAATGAATCTCAGTGCAGAGTGGGGGACTATGCCTTGAGCAGGCACACTGTTAACTCTTCCACTCAGGTTGGGTAAGCAGGAAAGAGTCGGTGGAAGTAGAGATATTTATAGATAATAAAGGAGGAAGTCCAAGGAGTTAATACTCAAGGATCACAACTTTCTGAGTGAAGCTAAGGGCCGATTATCTGCTAAAATAATTGATCTGTTCAGGCTGCCCTAATAAAATACCTCAAACCAGGGGACTTGGTCAACAGAACTTTTATTTTCTCAGAGTTCTCAAGGCCAAAGCCCATGATCAGAGTCCCAGCCAGTGTGGTTTCTTACTGGCAGACAGATAGAAAGCTCTGCTGTCTCTTTCTCTTCTTGTGAGGACTTCGGCCCTATTGGATGATGGCCTTCCCTAATAACCTCATTAGTCTTTACGACCTCTTTACAAGCCCTGTCTCCAAATATGGTTACATGGGGAATAAGGGCTTCAGCAGATGGGGAGACACAAACATTCAGTTCCATAACTGGTGAGGAAAGGGGTACCTTGGTGTATTTGTAAAACAAATAGGAAAGAGAACTGATTCAGAATACAAAGAAAGAGTATGTTCCATCAAATATTTGTCAGTATTAAGGCTAAATTACCTCTATTTCTCCATGACTCCAAACTTTATGTAACAGGAAAATATTTGAGTGAGATCATTATCCTTAACATACACTCTCCCATTGACTTAGACAGTAGGTCTAAGTATATACAGTAGGTATATACTGGTAATTGGAGAGTTCTTTATTTGACAGCAGGTAAGGGGGGTTGGCAGCCTAGACTTGGATCAGAGTTGGGATGAACAGCATAGCAGACAAGGATGAGAGGGGACAGGAAGAAGATGCATGAGCATGACACTGCCTGGATGAAAGGGACAGAAGTAGCCCTGCAACTGGCAGCCTAAGAGGGGTATGAGGAAAGACACAAATGCCCTGGGACTTCTATCAGTCATTTTAAGATGTAAACATGCACTTCCTTCTCTGTTAGAAATCTTCAACCAGGCCCGGTGCAGTGGCTCATGCTTATAATCCTAGCACTCTGGGAGGCTGAGGTAGGAGGATCTCTTCAGCTCAGGAGTTCCAGACAAGCCTGAACTGGTCTAAAAAGAAAAAATTAACCAGGTGTTTTGGCAGGTGCCTGTGGTCCCAGGAGGATCTCTTGAGCCCTGGAGTTTGGGGGTTGTTGTGAGCTAGGCTGGTGCCATGGTACTCAAGCCTGAGCAACAGAGTGAGACTCTTTCTAAAATAAAAATCAAAAAAAAAAAAAACAAGAAAGGAAAGGAAAGGAACGGAAAGGAAAGGAAAGGAAAGAAAAAGGGAAAAGAAAAGAAAATCTTCAGCTAAACATGTAGTACTTAGTAACACTATGTGCAGAAATTTTGCTCTTTTGGAAGGTGAGCCTTGTTTTAAAATCAGTGTGTGAAGGAAACCAGAAGAAGAAAGCCACAGTTGGAGGCATCCCACTGCCTAAAACCACAAATACCAGGTGCAATTTAACATGATTTCCACAGGGCCCCAGATATTTAATTTTGACTAATGCCCTTTTTGGAGATTTACTCTGCCTTGCAGATAATAGATGCAGATTATTTGCAAGTACTTTTGCAATTTACGCTCACTCTTCTCCCCACTCCTGGCACCTCTGCCTTTCACCTTGGCTTTGGCTGCAGAGGTACTGAGTCTGACTCTGCTTAGTAACACCTTATTGCTGATATCCCCTGAGAGCTCTTTACTGACGATGACACCACACATCATGATGCTCTTCAAAAAGCGAAATCGGAACAGCTCTAGACCCTGTGAGTTTGCTTCTTGGTCCTTCGAGATTCAGTTAGTTCACTCATTCTCCCACTTAATTTCAATTCCTCACCTCCTGTAAATGAAGTCCTACTTGCTCACTTTCTCACCATGAGATCTTTCCCCCTGGCTCCCCCGTATCCCTAAATACAACTTTTCTACAACTACACTGAGAAAGGATTGCCTGCATCTCCTCTCCCAGTCCTTGGGTCTCCAGTTTGGTGTTATGCCTAGATTGGCCCATTAATCATTGCTGGTGGAATTGATGACCATATGAACAAATAATAATTAATGACCATTCTCACTCACCCAAGTGTTTATCTGCTCAGCTGTGTTGTTGAGATGGCAAGTGTGTCTATGTTTAAAAAGATACTTGCCGGGTGGGGAACTTACTGATAGACGAGAGTAATGTGACTGTTTTATTTTCAAGGTTCTCCCAAAGTGTCAGTGCAGCTCCAGGCTTCGTGTGGGTTTCCATCGAAAGTGATTACAAAAGTGACATGTGGAGAGTGGACTGGGAGGCAAAATATATGCAGGAAAAGTGGAAATCACCAAGGAAAATGACTGAAGGGGAAATCAATATGAGGTGAAAGGTCAACAAGCCTCCTGCTGTTACTCTGTCAAAATGTATTTAATGGGTTCATTGGATATTTTTCACATTTAAGAAATTGACATGAGAAAGGGTTAGGCTGTAATAACTTTTTATCTCTCACTTACAAAATAGCTTTTGTTTTCTCTTTTGAGAATTTTACCTCTGATCTCAGTATTGCATTTATGCCCAGGGGTTTGAGGCTCCAGCATAACTATAATGACAGCGTTCAAAACAGATGAGATTGTCATTTTCCAAGTAGTTATTTTGTAACCATAGCCCCATTCATGTATCAAAGAGTAATTTAAAATATACTTATTAAAATTTAAAAAATCAAATATGGACCTTGCTATGTCCAAGGGTATAGTTTCTGAGTCTGAACTCCTGGTATTACTAAAAAGAGGTCTTATTTATTCATTCTATAGCATCATCTGTACAGCTGGATTGATCTTCAGTTACCTTCTCTCCAGGCAAGAATAAAAGAGCAGATACCAAAAGATTCAACCAATTCCTAGCAATAAATTTTGTTAAAGGACTTTAAAAATAAAAAGTCTACCCTCATAAAATCGTATTTATACCATCAAATAAAAACCTCTGTACTCTGACTTGTGAATGTTCTTATTGATTTAATCCTCCTTGTATTTTGAATACTTCTGTCATCTTACTAGATGTGCAGACTTTTGTAGTTTTCTAACATTTTAATCAAAGTACTTTAAGTACATTAGAAATATCAATTCTCTTAATGGTTCCTGACCTACACAGAGAGATTAAGCATTAAACATTAAGATCTGAAAAATTTAGGATGGTAGACTTACATATGCTGTGTTCCCCCCTTTTTAAGAGACTAAGAAATTTATGTGCAAGATTTAAATTTCTTTAGTTTTCCATCCTAAGCACCTGACGCTAATGTGGCAAGGTCACACCACACTCAAGGATTCCTGAGAAACCTGCTTCATTAATTTTGGTGAGCGATACTATAGCAGCAAAGCATAGCCCAGGGGTGTTTCTTGAAATTGTCAATGCCCCCATGGATATAGCACCTTCGTTTGTCATGGGTTATATGAGCAGAGTTTAAGTCACATTATATACATGAAAGAATATGGCAAATTAAAAGGACTTTACAAATTCTGCCAAGATATACTGAGATTTGAAATTCCAAAGAGCTAATATAGAAAGACGGTACAAATGTCTAAATGGATATTTTTTATAAATTTTCATTTTCAGAATGTTAATCGTCAGTCATTTATTAGACAAATACTTATTAAATGTTTACTACATACAAAGCATTTTGCTAGATATTGGTGAAATCAAGAGGAAAAGAACAGAGCCAC
The DNA here is from genome assembly GCA_963574355.1 of Loris lydekkerianus. Taxonomy (NCBI): domain Eukaryota; kingdom Metazoa; phylum Chordata; class Mammalia; order Primates; family Lorisidae; genus Loris; species Loris lydekkerianus. The sequence continues at coordinate 11,356 of CAUYPK010078356.1, read as the reverse complement.
TGCACTTTAGAAATGTTTTATCTAGCAAGGAAGCAAATTAATGTAAACCCAAACTAGGGGACCGGTGCTATATATTAGTTTTCTGTTGCTGTCTAACAAATTGCCTTAAACTTAATGGATTAAAACAGTGCATGTTTAAAATCTCCTAGTTTCTGTGGGTCAAGAGTCCGGACACAGTCTAGTTGGGTCCTCTCCTCACAGCAAGAGGTCTAAGGGGACTTCTGAGAAGAATTAGAAATAAAAGTCAGAATTTTCCTATTGGAGGTAAAACAAGAAAGTATTGTTCCATTGGTCCCTGCCACCCACTGGTCAGCAATGGCGCATAGGTCTAGATGCCAATGGGTACCAAATATGGCAGGAAAAGCCAGGTAAGAAAGAAAGGCATAGAGGTGTGACCCAAGGTGGCAAAGAGTTTTCAGGTTCCACAAGCAAAAAATTGGTCAAAACACCATTGATGAGTAGAGCAGTGTTGGGGTGCAAGGCCCGGCTCAGGAGATTTGGAGGGTTGTATTAATATATAAGGGTTGTTTGATATATTGACCTTTTAAAAATAATGGCAAGAATTACGGAACCACCATTTAGCTAAAGACTCAAGAATCCATAAACACGCACAAGTTTTACCGACTTTGTTGGCTTATTAGCTATAACTGTTTTATTCTTCTAGTGGTTACATTATGGTTTAAAGCAGGTGTCCTCAAACTTTTTAAACAGGGGACCAATTCACTGCCCCTCAGACCGTTGGAGGGCTGGACTATAGTTTAAAAAAAAAAAAAAAAAACTATGAACAAATTCCTATGCACACTGCACATATCTTATTTTGAAGTAAAAAAACAAAACAGGAACAAATACAATCACACCGCCTCATGTGGCCCACGGGCCGCAGTTTGAGGACCCCTGGTTTAAAGTATATGTTTTTGACTTATCACAGTCCACGTTCAGATGGAGGATTATAATACTTCACTTATAAGTATCTTAGGACAGTATATTTTCCCATTTCTCCTCTTACAACCTTAGTAAATGTATTGTACATTTTATTTATACCCATGTTATAAACTCTGTACTACATAGTTATCATTTATTTTTGTTTAAATAATCAATAACCTTTTAAGTTGATTTAAATAATAAAAAAATTACATGCTTATTCATGTAGTTATCAAGTCCAGTGTTCATTGCTTTATTTTATAAATCCATATTTCAATGTGGTATCATTTTTTTTCTGCCCAAAGAACTTACTTTTAACATTTTTCCTATTAAGGTTTTTTGATGATAATTTCTTCAACATTTTTATGACTAAAAAATTAATAAAATCTTTGTTTTTAAAGGACTTTTACCACATTTAAAATGTTGCTCCAGTTATTGACTTGTTTTCAGTAAAACAATATGTGATCATCTTGATCCTTTTTATTATGTTTGTAATGTATCTTTTTATGCTGCTGCTTTTAATATATTCTTTTTTTAATTAAATCATAGTTGTGTACATTGCTGCAATCATGGGGTACCATATGCTGGTTTTATATACAATTTGAAATATTTTCAACATACTGGTTAACATAGCCTTTCTGACTTTTTCTATTATTGTGTTAAAACATTTATATTCTACATTTACTAAGTTTCACAAGTACCCTTGTAAGATGCAAAGTAGGTGTGGTCCCAGCAATTACCCTCTCTCCACCCATCCTTTCCCCTCCCCTCTGCTCCCCTCCCTTTCCCCTATCCCTATATTCTTAGCTATAATTAGCTTTCATGTGAAAGCCATAAATTAGTTTCATAGTAGGACTGAGTACATTGGATACAGGTGTTTCTATTTCATTTATCACATCACTTAATAAGTCTGCTTAACTTAAACGATGAAAACAATTTATTTATTCTGGTAATTGACAATTTTATGTGACTGACTTTCCTTAATTCTGACAATTCCAAAAAGGGTGGGGGGGGTGGTCACAAAATGTCAAAAGAAACAAAAGGTGAATTTAGTCTATTCAACAACTGAAAACAGTTTGAAGAGTTAAAAGTTTTATTCAGTAACGAACAGGAAAATCAGTACTCATTCAAGAATTTGTTGATCCCATCCCCAGTTCATGAGCTATAAAGTGCTGTTAATTTAGGAATGTGAATTACATGATGTAAAAAATTAATATCCCAACTATAAATATATAAGTTACCCTTTCAGGAAAAGTTTACAAACATATATTAGCTCTAATTTTCTTTTAGCTACAAGGAGATTTTTTAAGATTTAATATTTTTTGTGAACAAATAGAAACTTTTAAACATTTTGAGTTTGACAGATAAGATACAAAATAGTAAACAAAGTTACTGAAATAAAGTGTTGAAGAGGGGATACTACATGACAGCTGAGTACTGTATTACTCCTGCAGTAATTAAAAGTCAGGTTCCCATGAAAGACTGAAATGGACATGTCATAGATATTTATTCATGGTCCTCTCATGTGAGTGACATTAGTTATCCCATAAGGCAGCATTCTCTTTCACAAAATTTCTATTCATTGCAGTGACATTCCACTCCCTTCTAGAGTTTAGAGATTAGTAGTAATCTCTAAATTACTAAATTAGTAGTCCCATGAAATACAGTCTTGATGACTTTATATTTTTTATGAATTAAACAGATCATGCCTATTTTATACTTTTCTTTCTTTCTTTTTTTTTTTTTTTTTTGCACACAGAGTCTCAGTATGTTGCCCTTGGTAGAGTGCTGTGGCATCACAGGTCACAGCAACCTCCAACTCTTGGGCTTAAGCAATTCTCTTGCCTCAACCTCCCAAGTAGCTGGGACTACAGGTGCCCACCCCAATGCCCGGCTTTTTTGTTGTTGTTGTAGTTGTTATTTGGCAGGCCCAGGCCAGGTTTAAACCTGCCTGCCCGGTGTATGTGGCCGGCCCCCTAGCTGCTGAGCTACAGGCACCAAGCCAGATCATATCTATTTTCAAGGCAGAAACACACGCCTTTCTGAAATAATGAAATCACAGGAGCAATTTGGATGACCAGGGGAATGGTGCCAGCATTGGTGATGGGTAGTAGGAGGACTATACCACATTATACATCTTTTAAGAGATGTGTTCTATGGAACTGTTGATCTTTCCTTTGAAGTTGTAATAATTAGGTGATCCAATTCAAAGGAAAATATTTGATTTCAGTAAACATGCTTATGAGAAGAAACAAGGGGCAATAATGTTAACATCAATGTGTCAAATTATATCTACATTCTGGGTTAGTGCCCATAGTACAGTGATTACAGCACAGGCCACATGCACGGAGGCTGGCAGGTTCGAACCCAGCCTGGGCCAGCTGAACAACAATAATGACAACAACAACAACAACAACAACAACAACAACTAAAATAGCCGGTCATTGTGGTGGGCGCCTATAAGTCCCAGCTACTTGGGAGGCTGAGGCAAGAGAATAGCTTAAGCCCAAGAGTTGGAGGTTGCTGTGAGCTGCGATGTCATGGCACTTATACCAAGGGTGATATAGTGAGACTCTGTCTCAAAAAAAAAAAAAAAAAAATTTATATCTATATTCAAAAAGCTTGAACTCTATAAATTCAAGTAAAATACCTGAATTTCAAACCTCATAGTCATCATAAATCATAAGGAATATCATAAATGAATATGCAACTTTAAGATGTGAATGTTTGTGTAAATACAACTACCTGTATAAAATACCTTTGCATAGCTCATTAACAAATCCAAACACAAACTTTTAAAAAATTGGGTATAGCAATGAGTAAATAAAAATAAAACCGATATCCAGATGTCTGTAAATGTAAACTTACTGATGATCATCAAATCTATTAAGAAGCAATTGCCAAAGACTGTGAATGCCTCACTTGTTAATCATGTATTTACAAACATTGATTTTTTTTTCTGAGAAGTACTTGCCTAGTATGAGAGTTAACTTATTCTTGTGGTATTCTGTGAAAATAAATTTGCATGTATTAGAAAACACTGCTTGAACATTAAGGAGTGGGGTCTTTCAAAAATATATTTTTTTCATATTTAGGTCTTTAATCTGACTCAAATTTATTTTCATGTGGGATATGAAGTAGGCAAATAATTTTATTTTGCTTTCCAAATGGATATCCAATTGCCTCAAAAGTCAATTAATTCTTTGTTTGTTTGTAATGTTGCTTTCACCAGGCACAAAGGTGTTTCAATGGGCTATTTATTCTGGTCCATTGTTCGATTATTTTCTTACTAAGCCATTATCTCTTTAACAGCTAGATAATATATCTTGGGGTCTGCTAGGCTAGGGCAAGTGTCCCCACCATGTCGTCTTCAGAATTGTCTTTGCTATTTTTAGACATTTTTTTCATATAAATAAAACCATGTCAGGTTTCATGAAAAATTCTGTTGGATTTTTAGGTATAATTGCACTGAATTCATATCTTTATAATAACAAATTCTCTTGACATAAGCATGGTATATATCTCTATTCATATAGTCTTTTTTATGCTTTTCAATAATATTTTGTGTTTTTCTTCCTTCAATCTAGCCCCATAATTATTAGTATTTATTGTTGGGTTGCTCATAGTTTCGTTTCTATCAGGAATGGGTTCTGTGCTCGCTTCGGCAGCACATATAATAAGAATGGGCTCTTTTCAAAATGGTTATTATTCATTCTTGTATGATTCTTTTTAAGCCAACAACTTTACCAAACCCATTTTTTAGTCCATGTGTGTTTGGAGAGAGAGAGAGACTTTATATTTTGAACAAGCTAATTTCAAACTCCTGGGCTCAAGTGATCCTCTCACCTCATCCTCTTGAGCTGGGACCACAGGCAGATATTACCATGTCCACCTTAGTTCTAATATTTTGTCTGTAGAACCTAATGGTTTGTGAATAAAGATAGTGATAGTATCAAAAAAAAAAAGTCATTCTTTTTAATTATTATACTTCTTAGGTTCCTTGTTTGATTACTTTGGCTAGGACCTTCAGTAAGTGTTGAATAGTAACAATAATGGTAGACATCTATGTCTACTTTCTGACTTCAAGAAATGCTTCAGAGTTTCCAAATTAAGTGATATCAACTATTATGTTTGGGGGAAATGCCTATCATCAGGATAGGAAAGTTCCATTTTGGCCTAAGTTTGTAGGTTTCCTGTTTCTAGTCTTTGAAACAATGTGTATAAGAGCAATTGAAAGTTTGGTATAAATTCTTCTATGAAATAAAAGAACCAGTGCGTTTTTTGTAAGCTTTGTTTTTGTTTGTTTTTGTTTTTTTCTTTTTTCTTTCAATTCAATTTCTTTCTTTCTTTTTAATGAAAGCAAATCACTTTATTGAATACAGAATATTTTATACCTTATAAAGTAATGCATTTAAATATCTCAGGGAAATCAGTGTAATACTTTATTAGGGGTGTTGTTTTGTTTTGTTTTGTTTTTTCCTGATGGATATAAGGGTACATATGATTACATTGTTAGTTAGGAAAAGTCCAAGTTGTATTTGAGTCCTTCACTCAGGAGTTATGCCACACACCCCTACATTGTACACATTTGGTTACGAGGTTACTGATCTCTACCCATTTCCCTCCTCCCAACTTGTTGAATTAAACTCTGTTTTTCCTCTTGTGTGGACCTGTATAGTTTTTCATCTACTAGTTTCAAATTAGTCATAAGTATGTAGGATGCTTGTTTATCCATCCTCGAGATACTTTACTAAGGAAAATGTTCTTTAGCTGCATCTAGGTGAACAAAAGATGTAAAGTCTCTATCTTTTCTGTAGCTGAATAGTATCCATGGTGTACATATACCACAGGTATTAATCCATTCACGGATTGATGGACACTTGGGTTCTTTCCATGTCTTTGCTATTATGAATTGAGCTGCTTTAAATATTCCACTGCAAATGTCCTTAGGGTAATATTATTGTTTTCCTCCTGGGTAGACACCTAGTAGTGGGATATTGGGATTAAATGGAAGGTTTATTTTTAGCTCTTTGGGGACTCTCCATACTTCTTTCTGAAAAGGCTATATTAGTTTTCACTCCCACCAACAGTGTATAAGTGCTTCCTTCTCTCCACACCCTCAGCAGCATCTACAGCTTTGGGACTTTGTAATATGGACTATTCTCACTGGGGTTAGGTGATACCTCCAGGTTGTTTTGATTTGCAGCTTTTTACCGCTTAGGGTTAATTAGCATATTCTCATGTGTTTTTAGCTATTCTTCTGTCTGTGTGGGAGAAGGTTCTGTTTTCTTAAAGAGTGATTAATTAAGTTCTGTGCTATTTTTTGTCTATTTGCCTGAGTTGTCTGTAGATTTGTGTTATTAGCCCTTTGTCAGATTTCATAGCATGTGAATATCCTCTCCCTTTCTGAAGGTCTTTTGGCTTTGTTTATTGTGTTCTTGACTGTGCAGAAGCTTTTCAGCTTGATCAGGTCCCATTTATATACTTTGGATGTTGCTACAACTGCCAATAAGTTCTTCATAATTCTTTCTATTTTTTTATATACATGTGTTTATTAGGTTTCAACTCAATTTCTTTAAAGAAGTTCCTTTTTCAAGTTTTCTACTTCTTAAATTCATTTGGTTCTATCTTGCTAAAAATTTTCCTTCTAACCCAAGATTTCAAAATTATGGACATAGAGTTATTCATAAATTTTAATAGTAAAATTATGTTCTCTTTGCTTTAGTGCAAGCTTCATAAACACATATGTGTAGCTACTACATCACTTTTATGAATTACATTGTTATCGTCTATATACTTATTATTTTTGTTTTCTTTATCAGTTTCTTGGTGAGGCTTATTAAAATTCCCACAATAATTTTGGCATCATTTGAATTTTTTTGGCTTTAATTTCTTGATATATACAAGTCCATGCTTAATCTTTTTATGAATTATTCCTTTTAATCATAAGTGATGTCACCCTTTGACCTTATTTTATCTTATATTAATATTTTTGTCTAATTGCTATATTTGGTCCTTTCTTTTGCACTGATTTATCTTTTTCCAAATATTTTATTTTCAGTATATTCACAGGGAATAGGTTTTGGTTGTTTATCTACAGGTAAATTTCTTGGTTTGAGATTTTCTTTTCTTTTTATTTATTTTATTATATTTTATATATCTATTTATTTATTCATTTGAGACAGAATCTCACTCTGTCACCCTGGGTAGATTGCTGTGGCATCATAGCTCACAGCAACCTCAAACTCCTGGGTTCAAAAGATCCTCTTGCCTCAGCCTCCAGAATAGCTGGGACTATAGGCACTCACCACAACACCCAGCTAATATTTTTACTTTTAGTAGAGACAGGCTGGTCTCACTTTTGCTCAGGCTGGTCTCTTATTCCTGAGCTCAAGCAATCCACCCACCTCCACCTCCCAGAGTGCTAGGATTTGTCCTCCTTATTTTCATTATGATCACTGCCACATTTCTGTCATCTTATGTTTTGTTTTATTTACTTTGCTTTTTCTTTTCACTTTTTCTCCCTTTCCTCTTTTATTGAATTAATAATCCCAGATACTCAGGTGGCTGAGGCAGGAGGATGGATTGAGCCCAGGAGTTACAGACCAGCCTGAGCAACATCTCATTTAAAAAAAAAAAAAAAAAAAAAAAAAAAAAAAAAAAAAATGGGCATAATGGTGCCTGCCTGAGGTCCCAAGCTACTTGGGAAGTTGAGGTAGGAGGATTCCTTAAGCCCATGAGTTGGAGACTGCAGTAAGCTCTTTTTGTGCCACTATACTCCAGCCTGGGAGACAGAGTGAGACCAAGCTTCTAAAAAAAATAGGAACAAAGTTTTAATAATCATTGTAATTGAAGTCATAAAAGTAAGGTTTTAAAACATCTAGGAAGTATGAAAATGTTATTCAATTTTCATTTTTAATATCATTTTGATAATTCTACTTATAAATATCAAACTTTTATTTCATATTAAGTTGTTTATCCAAATGTGACATTTGAAAAAAAGAAAGATATCTCTAAAAAACACATATTAGGTAATTTTAGAAAATTTCTAAAGAACTGTAAAAGTCATGTTCACTTCAGTTTTAGTGCTGAGTACCTTTATTAGATTTCAATTTTTTGAAAATTCAAAACTGTTGTATGCTATGTAAGATAGGGCTATCCATTCTTCAGCCATTGATAATACCCTTTTTTCCCCCACAACAAAACATGTTCTTATCATAACTTTATTTTTGCTTCCTGGTCTCTTATTCTATTTGTAAAATTTAGGCTTATTCTAAGACTGAAAAAGCTTAAAATTAAATCATTATTCATATTTTTATTAGTGCCTCTCCTTTTCTTAAGTGGCACTAACATGAGCAATACATACTAATATATATTAATAGCAATATATATTATGGTCACTCATAATTGACTAGTCATCGTCTATAAACTCAATTTAAAAAAGAATAGGGGCAAAACTTGATAAAATTACTGAATTCTATTTTTATTTAAAAAGGAACACAACTTAAAACTCACCTTCTTTAGCAGCCAAATCACTTTAATTTGTTTTTATCATACCAATGAACTGTGAGGACTTTCAAAGTCAACTGCTAAGTCTTTTGTACACATCTTTAATTGAATTAATGGGAAGAGAGTGAATCAAATTCAGAAAGCAAAGTTGGTGTCTTATGTCCTAAGAAGAAAACTGCTGTGCTGTGACCTAAATATGAGAGAGACTCTGTAAGTTGACCACCCAAGGGACGATAACAAACTGATCAACATACAGAGATGGTCAACATAAGAAACTAGGCTTCCTGTACTGATACAGACATGTGGTGCATGTCTGGTCTATGAAAATTAGGTCAACTTAAGGAGGTGGTCAGGGTAGGGAGGTGGTCAGCTATGAAGTTTCTACTGAATTTAATAAAGAGAATTTATACATATATATACACACACCCCTACACATACACACAAGCATTTGGATATACACAGTATCCATTAAGTTAGTGTGCAATTTATAATATAAAACTATTTTAAATTGCACACAAACTTTATGAACACCCTATATTTCTGCGAAATTTCTCAAAACACTTTTTACTCTTCATCTAAGTCATAAGTAAATATTTACATGTTTATATATTCAAAGAAAATAGATATTTAGTGAGCAAACTAAAATATGACAAAAGACAAATTGTTCTTTTGTGTCTGTGTACTATTCAGTGTGTTCAAGGAAACCTATACTTCAGAGCAACCTTATCACAGTCTTTTGACAAAATGTCTCTCACCTTGGATCAAACTACTGAAATTTTTCAAAGGGCAACAAGTTTGCTATTCTTAAAGCATCATATTATAATACAGTGAAAAACTAGTAAATGGTAATAGTGAGGTCATGTCATTGTAGTTTAATAATTGATCTTGGAAGCTCGGGACCTATTGCACAATGGTTACAGCGCCAGCCACGTACACTGAGGGTGGCAGTTTTGAACCCAGCCTGGGCCAGCTGAGCAACAATGACAATTGCAACAGAAAAATAGTCGGGCGTTGTGGTGGGCACCTGTAGTCCCAGCCACTTGGGAGGCTGAGGCAAGAGAATCACTGAAGCCCCACTGTTTGAGGTTGCTGTGAGCTGTGACGACACAGCACTCTGCCAAGGGTGACATACTCTGTCTCAAAAAAAAAAAAAGATCTTGGAAACAGACTCATCTTCACTAGGATCTTCAAAGTCACAGACAGACCCTTCACCTGAGAGGCACTAGGCCTCCAAAGGGTGCTCCACGTTCTTCCTTCCCTGACCTCCAGGCAGGAAAAATATAAGCAGTTGGTGGAGGCCAAAATAGCAAACTGGAAGGCAATCAGTCACACCAAGCACATGTGAATATACCAAAATGTATCCCCACAAACTAAGTGCCAACTAATTTGAATAATAAATTCTAATGTCTTTAACAGTTTTCACAGATTAAGGTAAGATTTCAAAATATGTAACAGGTCAAATTTTACATGCTCAGATAGACACAGGAAAATGAAACTTTGTCTTGTATAACAAATAGTGATTGAGAAAAAAACTTGCCCATTTATGGTAGTGTTGTGCCCAGATCACGGGGTACCCCTCATAAATCACTCGAAAACCAAGTCTGATGCAAAAGCAAGAGGTGCTTTATTCACAAATTCGAATTTGGGCTTCTCATTCCTGTCTCAGCAGGAGGGCCAAGAGAAGCCCCGTCTGCAGAGCAAAGGGCAGTTTTAAGAATACAGAAAAGAAAAGGGGGGTGGAATGGGGGCTTAGGGACCTAAACAATGTTTGAGTTGGGCCGATTGCTTAGGGGAAAGATTTACTACTACCGAGCGATTTGGGGGAGGAAGCAGGTTGCCTATCACCTTTGGTATGCAGCTGCAGCTGCATATGAAGGCTGCGGGGCAAAGTGGGGTCAGTGAAGGCTGTGAGACAAAATGGAGTTAGTTTTAACAAAATGGAGTTAGCTTGGTCCTTTCAGTAGCAATCCATCTGATTTAAAAGTTCTATTGAATAATACTCAGCCAATCTAAATGCAAATTTGTTATCAGGGTACTTCTCTCTTAAGCCATTTCCCTGGCTCTCTCCTCTCAGACCACTCCCCCATCTACTGCTACCCTTCAGAGGGTAGGATTTCTGAATTATGTCTTTTTTTGTTCTTCCTCTTATTGCTCTTTAAAGATTTCAAAGAAATCAGCTTTTCGAACTTTTGTGCTGAGCAGCTGAAAATCTTTCAAGTGACCACATTGTGCCACCTGGTGGAAATTCAGTATTTTCTTGGCAAAGGCAAGTAACAGAATTTTTCCTGCCTGGATAGCCCTGGTTCTGTTCCTATATTTGACTTAACCACAAGAAGAGTCTGATAAATTTACAAAAACAGAGCCAGTATTGGCCAAACTCCATCAACTCTATCAATTCAGTAATTTTTCCAAAAGAAATCTTCTCATCTGCCCTGTAATCTTTCTAAATTAAAAAATTTTTAAAACCCATGTTGTGGTGGGCACCTGTAGTCTCAGCTACTCAGAAGGCTGAGGCAAGAGAATTACCTAAGCCCAGGAGTTGGAGGTTTCTGTGAGCTGTGTGGCACCGCGGCACTCTACTGAGGGTGATAAAGTGAGACTCTGTCTCTACAAAAATTAAAAAATAAAAAAACCCTGCAAATGAAATCTAATATAAATTGGGTAACTTGTATTGTCTCATGAACATGTGGCAAGAGCAGGTTTTGTCTTTTTGTCTATCTTTTCTCTAAACAAGTTTGTGTCTTAACTAAATACTAATTTTGCCAAGTTATTCACAAATGGTATTTTTTATTATTATTATTATTATTAAATCATAGCTGCATACATTAATATGATCATGGGGCATCATACACTAGCTTCATAGACCATTTGACACATTTTCATCCCAATAGTCAACATAGCCTTCCTGGCATTTTCCTAGTTACCG